>CM028754.1:9361335-9467673 GCA_016801395.1 Leptodermis oblonga | reverse complement strand
ATGCGAATAATTAGGCTGAGCAATAACCTAATTAGCTAAGTTTCATGCAAGTATGTAAATTACGACATGCAAATACATAAAGCAATAAAAGGAGGTACTTCAAACACTAAGTTTTTGATCTGAAATACACTAATTTATTTGATGGATTTCGGCCCCTATTTATAGGGTTAAGGCAGCCGAAATTATTACAAGAATTAGAAAAAGAAAAGAAGTAGAATTGGAAATTAACCAAGAGGTTAATTTCAGTTACAATACCAAACCCGGAAAGAAGTGGGTAATGGTAAGAAAAGGAAACTAACTTTCGGTCACCCCCTTTTTGGTAAGGAGTAGCCGAATTACAACTTTAAGTAATAAAAAATCCTACTTCCAAAAAGAGATCAAGAAGGAACCCTTTTAGGAAACTAATTAAAAGAATAAAAGAAACAAGTTAATTACTAAAAAAGAAAATCTGAAAATCCCTAATTATTTAAGGGAGCCGTGTGGGCTTGCTTTGTGGGCTGGCCGTGAGCTTCCTCTTGCTTTCTTGGGCTGACCGAAGCTTGTGGACTTTGGTTCCATGAGTTTGGGTCGGCCCAATGTGTAGGGAATTTCATGAATTGTTTCTTTAAAGCCCAAGAACCTTCCGGCATCTTCAAGACTTCAAGAAACAGCCTTCTTCTTTAATGTGAAGTGCTGAATTGTGCCTCTTCTTCAAAGATTGTTAGAAGAGTTGCAATTTGAACATTTCCTCCATTTTGCTCCAAGGCGTGTGCTTCTTTTGGCCGTCCATCTTTCTGACTCATAATGCGTGTTGTTTTAGCCCTGGATTTCCTCATCAGAAGTCAATTGATAGAAAATGCAGTTTATACACTGATAGTTACAATTTTAGAACACTTTACAGGAAAAAATTCTGATAATTCTGAAAATATCTGTACATTATTACGTAATTTAATGTGTAAAACACTATCTGATTTTTGATGGTATAAAGATGATTTTCTAAATAGAGTTATAGAACTTCCAGAGAGTAATAATACTCATTGGAAGTCTAAATTCATAGATGATCTTCCTAGTCTTTTTGCAGAAAGAGTTAGGAAAGTTTTAAGAAAGGATAGAATAACTATCCCTTATAAAAGTTATACTTATGGTAGACTTATTGGACCATGTGTTTAAGAAGGTTTATGATGTAAAATTCTTGATACCAACTTGTGAAAACAAGAACTCAATGTGGAAAATTGCCAAGGAAAGTCTATATGCTACGCAGCTCTCAAAACTCTAGAATCCTTACCCTTGGATTCAGCAGACTACTAATTTAATAAGTTAAATTAAACATGCAATTTGAACCAAGTGGGGAATAATAGAGGCGAAACAAAGCATGTAATTAGTAGAGCAATTATCTAATTAGCCTATAGTTCCTCTACTTTAGCAATTAACAAAGCATGCAAATTACTTAAGCCAAAATAAAGATGAGTGAATTAATAAAGTATAAACTTATCAATCAATTAATCACTGTAGAATAATAAAGTGAAGCACCCCTACTTATAGGTATAGGGAGCACGAAATTTACACAAAAAAATAAGGAAAGAAAACAAGAAAGGAATTTCGGCAGCACAAAAAAGGAATTGCCGAAATTGCAGGAAGAAAAGAAGAAGGAAATTTCGGATTTTCTCCTTCAAAAAGAAGGAAAACCAAAAAGAAAAAGGAGAAAAAAAGAGAAGGGGAAATTCAGATTTTACCCTTAAAAGAAAAAGGTAAAAACCAAAAAGAAAAAGAGGAAACTATGAAGAGAATTAGGTAACATGCACAAAACCTTATTTCTCCTCCCAACCCTAACCCTAATTGTGAATTGCTTCTCCTTGGGCTTAGGCTTGGCCGAATGTGGGTTCATGGAGTGGACTTGATGGATTCGGCCCAATTAATGTAGCATGATGATGTAGATGTGGGAAGCTTCTGGAAGCTTCCGGAATCATTTCAGAAGCTCAAAAAACATTTCACTTCTAAAATTCTTCAAACTTCATGAAATCTCCATTTCTGATAAGGATATCCAAGGCTAAAAATAACACAAATTATGAGTCAGAATCCATAAAGCCAACCAGAAGGCAAAGCCCTTGAGAAGAATGCCAGGAGAAGTAGAAGAGTCATGCTATTCAAAGATCCTTGAAGGAAAGGCATCTCCAAACTCTCCACAATGAACTTCGCACTTTAAAGAGACAAATCTTGAAGTTCTTGATTTTCTTGAAAATCTTGAATTTCGCAGTTTACTGAATCTAGAATAATCTTTAAAATCTTGATTTTTGACATTCCAAAATGATTCCGGGAGTTTCCAGAAGATTCCAGAAGCTCCCTACACTATCAGCACCATGCGCCATCTTATTTGGGCCGAAACCCACCTTGAAGTCCATCTTACAATTTCGGCCAGCCAAGCCCACAAGAAGCAGCCCACACACCACTTTGGAAGCTTAGGTAGGGGAAGGATTAGGTTTTGTGCATGTTACCTAATTCTACCCAAAGTTTGTTACAAGTTAGTTAGGTTGTTACAAGTTTGTTACAACTAGATCAACTTGGTAGTTTCCAAAAAGGGATCCCTTCTTGATCTCCCTTTTTGATTAGGTTTTATAATTATTTATTAAGTATTTTAATGTGTAATTCGGCCATATCTAATAGGGGGCAGCCGAATTAGGAAATAAACACCAAACCTAGTTCCTTTAGGTTTCTGGTTTGTAAGAAATGAATCTCTTGATTGGTTTCCAATTCTATCACTTTTCCTTTTGTATTTTGGACTTTAATTTAGTCCATCCTACTCTCTACAAATAGAGGGGGACGAAATTCATTGTTCCTTATTTGATTATTGATTAAGTTAGAATTTATACTTCTTTAATCACTCATTTATTTTGGGCTTATGTAATTTGCATGCTTGTTAATTGCTAAAAGTCAAGAAACTATAGGCTAATAGATAATTGCTCTGTCTATTAATCCAAGCTTTGTTTCGAATTCTAGTTTACTCCACTTGGTTCAAATTGCGTGTTTAATTTACTTTGTAAGTTAATAGTCTGCCGAATCCAAGGGTAAGGATTCTAGGGTTTGAGAGCAGTGTCTTGCATTCAGACTTTCCTTGGCACATTCCGCGTAGAGTTCTTGGTTTCCAAAGGCGATGGGAATCAGGGGTTCGCATCAATTTCTTTACTGGAAAGACTTGTAGTTACCATTTCCACCATTTCCTTAGCTCGTAAATACCATTTCCACTATTTGCACAGCTTGGAAGTACCATTTCCACCATTTCCTTAATTGGAAGGACTAGTATTCACCATTTCCACCTTGATGGAGAGTAGGGTAACTCTTGTAAGCTTTCTTTCTTTCTCATTGAGTTCATTGGAGCTGGATATAAGCTGGGCTTCTGTAGCACACCTTTGAACAAAGTTTGCAAGGTCTACTTTGAGCTTTGAAGTCCTCTTGTGAGAGTCGTTAGCCCAACTATATCAACGAACGGATCTCTTTGATATGGACTTGGATCGTGGAGCATTGGCGGGCCTCGATGAACCACTCGAACCTCAGCTGCACTCTCTGCACCATCTTCTGGATCCACTTGAGCTAGACTTGTCAATGAGCTAGAGGAATTCACATCACAATGTTTGTTGCAATTCATGAATTCTACATTTGAACTTTTCAATACAATTAAAAAGTTAGAGATTAAAATGTATGTATATTTAAATTTCAAGAAAAGACCATTGATAATATGTTTATGTTGTAGTAAACTATCCAAAATTATATTTGTAATTTTGGATTATTAATTTATGATATTGATAGGACTATTTATTTATATAGAGGGTTTTCTAAAAATTATTATCTTATTATTTTTTTAAAATTCACAATTTTTTGAACTGGCCCGTCGGGACCGGAGATATATATTATTTTAGACAGATTATTAATTTGGTGGGTATTAATTTATGGAGGTTCTACGGTAGATGAATTATTTTTAAAGTATTGTGAGCAACCAATTGGGAAAATATTTCAATAATAAATTATTTTACAATTGTGGGCTACCAAATACAATTATTATTCCAATCAAAATGGGCAAATTTTAGTTTTGTTTATCCAGAAAATATTAAAAATTAGTGGTATAAACCAGGCTAAGTTATGGAATAATGTATTCCACAGAAAGGTTTTCTATTTTATATTGAAAGACTAGATGAGTATAAGTTATGTATATAAAAATCATTGTAACCCTCCTTCAACATGTCATGTTTACAACTTTGAGCAGTTAGTAGGGGTTCAATTTGAGTCTGACTAGCATGTTCGCATCAAATATGTCAATCAGAAGGCAAAATGGCCATGACGTTTTGCTGGGTATCTTCAGATGATGGAATGAGTTGCATAGGAAAATCACTTCACATTCCATCACATTTGGCTTTAAATTAATCATTAAGGTAGTTTTGTAATAAAACAATGAATTATTACGTATACCAATCTTAATTTATCTAGTTAATTATAAATTATTTACTAACTACTACTCAAAATTGCTAACTTAGTCTTTACTGTGTTTTAACTTTCAAGAATATTAGTTCAGTTGCTGATGAAATAAAATTCCAATTTTCTTATTATGGTATTTCTGTTCCTTCGAGGGAGCGGTCAGGGGGCCTATTGCTCCTCTGGAAGCTTAAGATAAATGTTACATTGAATTCTTTTGGTTCGAATTACGTGGATGTGGATGTCTTGTTAGGGGGCCACCTGGTACGTTTTACTGGGTGGTATGGGGAGCCAGATGCCTCGAAGTGCTCGGCATCTTGGCTACTTTTTCAGGGCTTACGTGCCCAAGATAAGGGGTTGCTGTGGTTATGTGCTGGGGACTTCAATGAAGTCCTGCAACACAGTGAGTGTTTGGGCTAGTCAAGGAGCCCTGATACTGAGATTGCAAATTTTTGTTCGGCTTTGGACACTTGTGGTTTGGTGGACATGGGATTCAGGGGGCATCAGTATACATGGTGTCAGAGTCTGGTGGCTCCTTTCACTCAGAGGGGGAGATTGGATAAAGGAACATGGAATAGTTCCTTGCATGCTTTGTTTCCATCCAGTCGGGTATATCACTACCAGACTTTTTGCTTGGATCATATGGCCCTGCACATCCAGTTGCTAAAAGCCCCGATCTGAGCCGAGGAAAGCCAGGGCAGCGTCCTAGGCAGTTTGAGGAGCTATGGGTCAAGTCAAAGAACTGTGAGTGAATGGTTCAGGAGAGCTGGAACGCAGACCTAAGCTCGTTGCCAGAAAATGTGGAGGAGTGTTTCGTTAGTCTAGTTGATTGGGGGAAGCATGAATTTCGACATCTGTCATCTTAGATCGAGGACACACGGAGGAGTATTACGGAATTGCAGCAGGGTGAGGTTACATTGGAAACTAAGGCAAGGGTAGCTGGTCTGCGATCCAGTCTGGAGACACTACTTGATCAGGAGATATTCGGTGGCGCCAGAGAGCAAAACAACATTGGTATAAGGAGGGGGATCGAAATACTGCGTACTTTCATAGGTTTACAGCACAGAGAAGGGAGCGGAATATATAGAGGGGTTGGAGGATGATGCAGGGGTGGCCTGCACTGAGCCGCCGGAGATAGCCGACATTATCCTTGCCCACTTTGGGGACATTTTCACGTCCACAGCCCCAACAATTGAGGAGGTCAATCAGGCTCTCTCTCACCTGAGGTCTAGGGTGTCAGAGAGCGAGGCGGGTAGGATGAGCGAGCCTTATACTGAGCAGGAGGTTATTCGTGCCCTCAAGCACATGCATTCGTACAAATCACTGGGCCCAGATGGAATGAGTCCTATTTTTTTCAAGAAATTCTGGCACATTGTGGAGCCTTGTGTACTTGCCTAAGTGCTCGGGCTCCTCAATTCAGGCAGGGTGCTGGGTGGTTAACTACACCCACATTGTCCTTCTCCCCAAGGTTGAGTCTCCCAGGAGGATTATAGAGTTTCGCCTGATTTGTCTGTACAACATTGTATATCAACTTGCTTTGAAGGTCCTGGCAAATCGGGTTCAGCAAGCTTTGCCGAGAGTTGTCAGTGAGACCCAATCGGCGTTTATCCTAGGGTGGCATATCTCAGACAAAATTTTGCTAGCGTATGAGACTCATCACTATATGCGGACTCAAAGGGTGCAAAGTAAGAGGCTTATATCACTGAAGCTGGACATGAGTAAGGCGTTTGACAGGGTGGAGTGGGGCTTTATCTGTCCTCTATTAAGAGCGCTGGGTTTCCCTGACGATGTGGTGCAGCTTATTAGGAGATGCATCTCAACAGTTAAGTTCTCATTCCTCTTGAATGGGCAATCGTTTGGACACCTTACTCCTGGGTGTGGCATTAGGCAAGGGGACCCCCTGTCTCCTTACCTATTTATCTTGTGCGGAGAGCTGTTATCTATAATGCTGCATGACTTGTAGTGTAGTGGCAAGATTAATTGAATCGCAGTGGCTCGAGGAGCACTGAGGGTTTCCCACTTATTTTTCCCGGATGACACCCTGATATTTAGGGAGGCAACAAGGGAGGAGGCGGTATACTTTCTACATGCTCTGGCTGCTTACTCCAGGGTCTTTGGTCAGCGCATCAACTATGCGAAGTTGGGCATTTATTTCAGCCCCGGTACTCCGGGGGCTCTGTGTGAGGAAATCGATGGATTGCTACATATAGGGGAGGTGGAGCGTCATGGGAAGTACTTGGGTTTGCCTTATGTTGTGGGGCGCAGTAAGAATGAGGTGCTTGACTCCATTAAAGAGAGGGTTGCACATCAGGTGGAGGGGTGGAAAGAAAAGTCGCTTAGCAAGGCAGGGAAGGACCTACTGGTTAAGTCGGTGGTGTAAGCAATCCCGACCTGCGCTATGTCATGCTTCTTACTCCCGGACAGAATATTAAGGGACATATAGGTGCTAGCGGCAGGTTTTGGTGGGGCCAGTCGGGGGGGACGAGAGGGATGCAATGGGTATCAGTTGTCGAAGGCCAAGAGAAGGGGGGGGGGGTCTGGGATTCAGGCATATGAAGGCGTTCAATTTGGCTATGCTCAGTAAGTAAGCTTGGAGGTTGCTCACTTCCCCACGGTCGTTGCTAAGCCGGGTGTTTCCGGTGAAGTACTTCCCCGGGGGTTCCCTGCTTCAGGCTGGCCTGGGGCCCAGGCCTTCGTTCACATGGCGTAGCATTCTACAAGGGGTATATGTATTACGGTTAGGGGTCAGGTGGCATATTGGGTCTGGTGAGAGTAGAAGGATCTAGGATGACCCGTGGGTCCCGGTGCAGGGTTTGTTATCAGGCCATGCATTGCTCCTAAGAGGTGGCCAGCAATGGGTGTCGGAGCTGACCCTGGAAGGGCCGCGTAGGTTGAACGAGCCACTGGTTCGCTTCTTGGTTAATGCGGAAGCTGTGGACAGGGTGTTGGGGGTTCCGTTGAGGACGCATAGAACGACAGATGTCTGGCGTTGGAATCCGGACAAGAAGGGTAGGCACACAGTTTACAGTGCGTATCACCAGTGGAGGAGCGCTCGTTGCCGGTGGCCCTGGGAGCGGCAACGGACCCATTCTGGAAGAATGTGTGGAAGCTTGGGATCTCGCCACGGGTGAAGCACTTTGTTTGGAGGGTTTGTACGGCTACTCTACCCACAGGGGATGCGTTATGGTTTCTACATGTACTCCAAGGGCCCGCTATTTGCCACTTTTGCTATCAGGAGGCGGATACGCTGCGGCATGTCTTGTTTGACTACCCTTTCTCTAGGGCTGTCCTAGAGGATCGGCACTGCGTTGCGGAGGTTTTTCAGTACGCACAGCATCTGGGACACCTATGGTTGATGGATCTAGTAAGGCTTGGGCAGACGGAGGTGGTTGACCTAGTGGTAACTGCCATGGATTTGATCTGGTTCCAGAGGAATAAAAAGCTACATGGCGAGCCCTGTCTATCTTACCTTCGAAATCAGAATAAACAAAAAGACCTAATCTAGTTGTTTTTGTTTTAGATTCGAACCAAGTGCAAGAAAAGAGTTTTGAACATGCGAATAATTAGGTAGAGCAAATAACCTAATTAGCTAAGTTCATGCAATTATGTAAATTACGACATGCAAATACATAAAGCAATAAAAGGAGGGTACTCAAACACTAAGTTTTATGATATGAATACTCTGAATATTATTATGCATGGCTGCCCTATTTATAGATATAGGGATGGCCGAAAATAAGAAAGAAAATGAGGAAAAGAATTGGAATTGGAAATTAACCAAGAGGTTAATTTCCTTTACAATACCAAACCCGGAAAGAAGTGGGTAATGGTAGAAAAGGTAAGTAAATTTCGTTCACCCCCTTTTTGTTAAGAGGCAGCCGAATTTACACTTAAAAACACTAAAGAAAGAATAAAAATCCTACTCCCAAAAAGAGATCAAGAAGGAACCCTTTTTGGAAACTAACTAAAAGAGTAAAAAGAACACTTAAGTGACTTAAAAGTCCCTAACTAATTAAAGCCGTGTGGGCTGTCCATGCGGCTTCCTTGCTTCTTTGGGCTGGCTGAAAACTTGTGGGCTGGTCCATGAGTTTTGGGTTGGCCTAAATTGTAGGGAACTTTATTAATTGTTTCTTTAAAGCCCAAGAACCTTCCGGCATCTTCAAGACTTCAAGAAACAGCCTTCTTCTTTAATGTGAAGTGCTGAATTGCGCCTCTACTTCAAATATTGCTAGAAGAGTTGCAATTTGAACATTTCCTCCATTTTCCTCCAAGGCGTGAGCTTCCATTTGGCGTCCATCTTTCTGGCTCATAATGTGTGCTGTTTTAGCTCTGGATATCCTTATCACGAGGTGTAGATGGCGCTCGAGATTGTGATGAAGATGAGGTGGTGACAGGGACTATAGCCTTCTTCTCTGACGTGAACGGCTTCTTTGCTGGTGGAGAGTAAACTGGATTCTTTCTCCAAGCCGGTGGGGCGCTTGTAGGCGTCCAGACAGGTGGAATTGTCTTTAGGTAGTCCTCCATGACCCGAGCTTTATGCAACATGTCCGTCAGAGTTGTAGCATTATGAAGTTCAACAGCTAAGGCTATATTCCTGTTTAGGCTATTAAGAAAACGATCCATTGATGCGGCTTCATCTTCCTGTACATTTGCCCTAAGTTTGGCCATCTCTAACTTTCCATAGTATGCGTCTATAGATAAGGAACCTTGTACAAGAGTATGTAATTTCCTATACAATTCTCTAAAATAGTAATCAGGAACAAAAGTTCTACGCATAGCAGTAGTTAAATCAAACCAAGTTAGAGGTGGAGCACGGGCCCGCATTGGACGCGTATTCCTGCGATTATCCATCTCTTGATTCCACCAGACCAGGGCATAGTCCGTGAAATGTACCACCACGAGAGGGACCTTCTTGTGCTCTGGGATCGCATGCAGCTAAAAGATGCGCTCCATCTTCATCTCCCAGTCTAAGTAATCCTTTGGATTCGTGCCGCCGGCGAAGGGTGGAACAGTCGTTTTGCATTGACTGAGGCCGTCAAAAGATCTGTCAGCGGCGTTGGTGCCAGGTGTGGCCATGTTATCGTCTGACTCTGTACGCCGTTGCTCTCTTTCAGTGCGTAGCTCAGCGACTTCCTCCGTGAGGGTAGGAAATCGCGCAGAGAGTTGCGCTATTGCAGCCAGTATTTGCTCACTCCCCAAAGGGTTAGGAGCACCTCCACCTGACATCGGTTTAAAAGCGAAAACCTGTCTGCTAAGAACAAGGAAAAATGAGTAGTAACCTTACCCCCTTGTTCCCCCAAGTGTATCCCACCTAACAGCTACACACAACCCTGTGTTTCACTCTTAGGGTGGCGCCCTTTATAGTATGATCACTCTAGCCTTTTTCCACTCTACCTCCAGGTATTGACAAATGTATAAGGCAAGCAGCAATTCACACAAAGCAATGACACTTAAGAAAGAAGCAAATTTTCGCAAAAATAGACACTTGGTTCTATTTTGAGTTGAAAAATCTTTTCGAAAACGATAGTTATAATATAGTTCAGATATGAAGTATACAACAGGTAATTTTGGGGTTAAGCCCTCAAATTTCAGAAAAGATGAGTGTGCACGATGACAAAATCCAAACTATAATGTAAGAGCAAATGTTCAGGTCGCACGAAAAGATACAACTAGGCAGTTGAAAGCAGGGCAATTCAAAATTGAATAGAATCAAAGAAAATAAACAGAGTTGAAACGACTTCAGGAAAGTCCTAAAACTACCCAAAGAAGAGATCACCCACCCAATAGGTAATCAAGAAACCAATCCCAGCAAATTTACTAATTCTTTCAATATGTAAACAGTACCAAAATTGCGATTTTAACCCCCTTAGTGGCCGAAAAATTTAGCAATATGCGATTTCAAGAAACGAAAACCCTAGGGCTAGCAAGGTTCAATTTTTGACTCACTAACCAATTCCCAGGATAATCTTAGCAGCACAAGGATACAAAATCAAGAATTCAATATATTTTCAAGAATTCAAAACGAGGTATCCCAAATTAGAGCATGCAATTCACAATGCGCAATTAAGGTGAGCTGCTTAACATCAACCGCAAAAACTCACCAATTTCAACAAAAACAGCACAATATGGGTAGAAAATAGTCGCAGAAGCCCAGCAATTTAGACGCTAAAACAGCAACACTAAAGCGTCTCTCAAAACCCTAGTGTCGCAAGAAAAGCGACTAAAAGACAACTGAAAACCGAAACCCTAGATTTTGTCAAAACCCGAAACCCTAACTTTGTTTCTAGAGTCCGAATTTTAATTCTGAATTTGTAGCAAGGGTATACGATTTTTCTAAAGAATTTTCGATTTTAAAGATAGAGAAACAGCACCAAAAACCGAAAATTTAAAGGTTGAAAGAAAAAAAAAATTTTCCCCCAAGAAGATGTGTTCTAATCTAAGAATTTCAAGATAAACAAGACTAGCAAGGAAAAGAAAACATGATGTGGACGGTTGTACACATGCGGATAATGTTGCCAAGGACCTTGTGATTAAGTGACAAGCTCTTACAAAACCTTTAACTCACGTTCGGATTTGATAAAACAAGGGAAAAACTATCCTGACCAATTTGTTTACAAATTCGAACCAAGTGCAAGAAAAGAGGTGTGAAACATGCGAACAACTAGGCAGAGCAAGAACCTAATTGGCTAAGTTTCATGCAATTATGTAAACTACGACATGCAAATACATAAAGTAATAAAAGGAGGTACTTCAAACACTAAGTTTATGATCTGAAATACTCTGTCTTTATTTGATGAATTCGGTCCCCTTAATAAGAGAAGGGATGGCCGAAAATACAAGACTTAGAAAAAGAAAAGAATTAGAAGTGGAAATTAACCAAGAGGTTAATTTCTTGTACAATTACCAAACCCGGAAAGAAGTAGGAATGGTAAGAAAAGGTAACTAAATTTCGGTCACCTCATTATTGGGTGATTACCGAAAATTACAACTCCTAAATCAATAAGGAAAGCTAATTATAAAACAAGTGGGAAAAGAATAAAAATCCTACTCCCAAAAGAATAAGGAAACCCTTTTTGGAAACTAACTAAAAATAAAATAACTTAATTAAAATCTGAAAAATAACCCTAAAACCGTGTGGCTTTTCCTTGGGTTGGCCGTGTGGGCTTTTCTCCTTGGATTGGGCCGTGCGGCTTCATGCTACTCCATACACATTCTCCATGTACCTTCTTTCTTAGGGACTAGAATGACAGGTACAACACAAGGACTTAGAGATTCCCTTACCTGACCATGCGCCAATAGCTTTTCGATTTGCGCTTGCAACTCCTTCGTTTCCTCCGGATTTGCTTTGTACGCAGGGCGATTTGGTATAGGCGCGCCAGGGATGAAGTCAATCTGATGTTCAATTCCTCGAAGTGGCGGCAGACCCTCCGGCAACTCGTCTGGAAACACATCAGCGAATTCCTGCTACAAAGAATTGACTTCTGTAGGGATATCCCGAGGGATATCGTCAGGGTTAGCACAGTTATCTTTACAGACTAAAACAAATACCTCATGATTGCTGTCTAACACTTGACCTATCTCTCCTCTCGTTGCAAAACAACTACTCCTAACTTTGTCCTGATCAGGCTTATCAGAGTTCGCCTGACTACCCTTTATAAGTTCTTTCCCCTTACCCTTCGCTTGGCGCCTTTCAGCTTCCCAGATTGCGAGTGACTCCTTCATACGAACAGCTTCTGATCACACTTCAGCCGGTGGCATGGGTAGGAACGTGTGGATCTTACCCTCCTGGCAGACCGAGTAAGTGTTGGCGACCCCATCATGTGTTGCCTTCAGGTCAAAGAGCCATGGTCATCCGAGTAGAATGTGACAAGCCTCCATTGGCAGAACATCACATAAAACCGTGGATTCGAACTTACCGATAGCGTATGGTACGCTCACCTGCTTTGTGACTCTGTAGCCGTCTGAGCTGTCGAGCCATTGAAGCCGATAAGGACGTGGATGATTGATGACAGGGAGGCGCAGCTTTTCAACCATATACTCACTAGCAACATTAGTACAACTCCCTCCATCAATAATCAGAACACATAACTTTCCATTTACCTTTGTTCGGGCATGGAAGATGTTTGTCCTTTGGGACGTGTCCGGGACAGCAGCTGTAGTCAGAGTGCGAGTAACCAAGTTCTGAGATGGATCTTCTTCAAGGAACTCGAATTGCTCCACTGGTGCAGACGGAGTGCTGTCAGTCAACTCCTGTGTAGGGTCAACGGTTGGATCTTCTTCTTCCTCCTCTGAGATATACTCACCATCTTGGCCCAATAATACCTTCCGGATGTTGGGACAGTCATGCATGTAATGGCCACGGCCTGAGCATTTGTGGCAAATCACGTTGCTGATGGACTGTCTGGGAGTTGATGGCGTCTTGCTTGGCGTTGAAGAAGAAGAGGTGGCAGCAACAGGGACTATGGCCTTGCGTTCAGACATGATCGGCCTCCTTGCTGGCGGTGAGTAGGTCGGATTCTTGCGCCAGGCTGGTGGGGCGCTAGTAGGTGTCCGGACTGGTGGAACGGACTTCAGATACTCTTCCATAACTCGAGCTTTGTGCAGCATATCTGTCAGCGTTGTAGCAATCTGCAATTCCACAGCTAAAGCAATACCCCTGTTTAAACCACTATGAAAACGAGCCATAGAGGCGGGCTCATCTTCCTGTACATTAGCCCTAATTTTTGCCATCTCTAATTTTCTATAGTACTCATCTACAGACATAGAACCTTGTACAAGAGTATGTAATTTCCTATACAATTCTCTAAAATAATAGTCCGGTACAAAAGTTCTACGCATTAAAGTAGTCAAATCAAACCAAGAGAGAGGCGGTGCGCGGGCACGCATAGGTCGCGTATTCCGGCGCTGGTCCTGCTGTTGATTCCACCAGATTAGGGCATAGTCGGTGAAATGGACCACTGCAAGTTGGACTTTCTTGTGTTCCGGGATCGCATGAAGTTCAAAAATGCGCTCCATCTTCATCTCCCAGTCGAGATAGTCCTCTGGATTCGTGCCTCCGGCAAAGGGCGGAACGGTCGTCTTGCACTGACTGAGGCCTGCAAATGGCTGGTCTGCGGCGTTGGGGCCTGGACCGGCAACATCGTCGTCTGAGTCTGTGCGCCTCTGTTCTCGTTCAGTCCTGAGTTCGGCCACTTCCTCCGTGAATGTAGCTAATCGCGCAGAGAGTTGCGCAATCGCAGCCAGGATTTGCTCGTTTCCCAAAGGGTTAGGAGCACTTCCACTTGACATTGGATAAGGAAAGCGAAAATCTGTCTGCTAAGAATAAGGAAAAGTGAGAGAAAGAACCTTACCCCCTTATTCCCCCAAGTGTTTCCCACCTAATAGCTACACACAACCCTGTGTTTCACTCTAGGGTGGCACCCTGTATAAAGATGTGCTCTCAAGCCTTTTTCCACTCAAACCTCCCGGTATTGATAAATGTATAAGGCACGCAGCAAATCACACAAAAGCAATGACACTTAAGAAAGAAGCAAAAATTTTTGCAAAAACCACACTTGGTTCTATTTTGAAAAATCTTTTCGCAAAACGATGTTTATGTAATATAATTCAGATATGATGTACACAACAGGAAATTTCGGGGTTAAGCCCTCAAATTTCAGAAAAGATGAGTGTGCACGATGACAAAATCCAAATTATAATTTAAAGATCTAATGTTCAGGTCGCACGAAAAGATAAACAAGGCAATTGAAAGCAGGGCAATTCAAAAGTGAATAGAAGCAAAGAACAATAAGCAGAGTTGAAACAACTTCAGGAAAGTCTAAACTACCCAAAGAAGAATCACCCACCCAATAGGTAATCAAGAAACCAATCCCCACAAATTATCAATTCTTCTAATATGCAAAAACAGTGCCAAATTTGCGAAATTAATACCCCCTAGTGGCCGAAAACAGTACCACTTTTAGCAATATGCGATTTCAATTACGAAAACCCTAGGGCCAGCAAAAACAATTTTCAATTTACTAGCCTCCCAGAGATAATCTTAGCAGCACAAGGATACAAAATCAAGAATTAAATATATTTTCAAGAATTCAAAAGAAAGTATCCAAAACTAGAGCATGCAATTTTTACAATGCGCAAACAAGTGAGCTGCTTAACATCAACCGCAAAAACTCACAATTTTCAACAAAATCAGCACAAGAGGGGTAGAATTAAGTTGCAAAAGCCCAGCAATTTACAACCTTAAACCCTAAACCCTAAAGCCAAAAATCCGAAACCCTAGCCAGAAATTTAAGGCCCGATTTTCGGTTTATGATATTTCAGCAAGGGTCACGATTTAATGAAAAGAATTTTCGGCCTTTAAAGATGGAAAAACAGTACCAAAATCCGAAAATTCAAAAGCTTGAAGAAAAAAAAATTTTCCCCCAAGAAGATGAGTTCAATTCCAAGAATTTCAAGAATAATCAAGACTAACAAGGAAAAGAAAACACCTGGAAAGGATTTGATCGGTTGATCTCCTCCGGTCACGAAACCACTCCTTACCTTTCTTACCTGCGAGATAGAGCGTCAGCAACTAAATTATCCTTACCTTTCTTATACTTAATGATATAAGGAAAAGATTCAATAAAGTTAACCCATTTTGCATGACGTCTATTTAACTTATTTTGTCCTTTTAAGTGCTTAAGAGACTCATGATCACTATGAACAACAAATTCCTTAGACATCAAATAATGTGACCACGTTTCAAAAGCAAGGACAACAACATAGAGCTCCTTATCATATGTAGGATAATTTAAGGCAGACCCTTTTAGCTTCTCACTAAAAAAGGCGATAGGCTTCTTCTCCTGCATTAACACTGCGCCAATTCCAACACCTGATGCATCACATATTAGTTCAAACACTTTATCAAAATCAGGTAATGCTAAAACAGGTGCATGAGTGAGATCATGCTTTAAAACAGTAAAAGCTTTTTCTGAGCTGGCCCCACACAAATGGCGTGTTCTTCTTGCAGAGATCATTGAGGGGCGCGGCTTTAGTGGAGAAATCTTTCACAAACCGTCTGTAGAATCTAGCCAATCCATGGAATGACCGAACCTGGGCAGCCGATGTTGGCTGCGGCCAATCCCTAATGGCCTTCACCTTGGCATCATCAACTTTGACACCATCTGCAGAGACTACAAAACCAAGAAAAACAACCTCCGAAACACAAAAGGTACACTTCTGCATCTTGGCATATAATTGATTAGCACGCAATTCAATTAAAACCAAACGAAGATGTTCAATATGCGAATTATAATCCCTGGAATAGATCAAGATATCATCAAAATACACAATAACAAATTTACCTATAAACTTTCTAAGCACATGATGCATTAATCTCATGAAAGTACTAGGTGCATTTGTGAGACCAAAGGGCATGACTAACCACTCATATAAACCAAATTTAGTTTTAAAAGCAGTTTTCCATTCGTCCCCCTCCCTTATGTGAATTTGATGATAGCCCTGTGTAAGATCTATTTTTGTATAAACAATAGAACCATGCAAATCCTCTAACATGTCATCAAGCCTAGGGATAGGATGCATATACTTGATTGTTATCTTATTTACAGCTCTACAATCCATACACATTCTCCATGTACCTTCTTTCTTAGGCACTAGAATAACAGGTACAGCACAAGGACTTAGAGATTCCCTTACCTGACCATGCGCCAATAGCTTCTCGATTTGGGCTTGCAGCTCCTTCGTTTCCTCCGGATTTGCTTTGTACGCAGGGCGATTTGGTATAGGCGCGCTAGGGATGAAGTCAATCTGATGTTCAATTCCTCGAAGTGGCGGCAGACCCTGCGGTAACTCGTCTGGAAATACATCAGCAAATTCCTGCAACAAAGAATTGACTTCTGTAGGGATATCCCGAGGGATATCGTCAGGGTTAGCACAGTTATCTTTATAGACTAAAACAAATACATCAGCATTGCTGTCTAACACTTGACCTATCTCTCCTCTCGTTGCAAAACAGCTACTCCTAACTTTGTCCTGATCAGGCTAATCAGAGTTCGCCTGACTACCCTTTACAACAAGTTCTTTCCCCTTACCCTTCGCTTGGCGCCTTTCAGCTTCCCAGATTGCGAGTGACTCCTTCATACGAACAGCTTCTGATCGCACTTCAGCCGGTGGCATGGGTAGGAACGTGTGGATCTTGCCCTCCTGGCAGACCGAGTAAGTGTTGGCGACCCCATCATGTGTTGCCTTCAGGTCAAAGAGCCATGGTCATCCGAGTAGAATGTGACAAGCCTCCATTGGCAGAACATCACATAAAACCGTGGATTCGAACTTACCGATAGCGTATGGTACGCTTACCTGCTTTGTGACTCTGTAGCCGTCTGAGCTGTCGAGCCAATGAAGCCGATAAGGACGTGAATAATTGATGACAGGGAGGCGCAGCTTATCAACCATATACTCACTAGCAACATTAGTACAACTCCCTCCATCAATAATCAGAACACATAACTTTCCATTTACCTTTGTTCGGGCATGGAAGATGTTTGTCCGCTGGGACGTGTCCGGGATAGCAGCTGTAGTCAGAGTGCGAGTAACCAAGTTCAGAGATGGATCTTCTTCAAGGAACTCGAATTGCTCCACTGGTGCAGACGGAGTGCTGTCAGTCAACTCCTGTGTAGGGTCAACGGTTGGATCTTCTTCTTCCTCCTCTGAAATGTACTCACCATCTTGGCCCAATAATACCTTCCGGATGTTGGGACAGTCACGCATGTAATGGCCACGGCCTGAGCATTTGTGGCAAATAACGTTGCTGATGGACTGTCTGGGGTTTGATGGCATCCTGCTTGGCGTTGAAGAAGAAGATGTGGCGGCAACAGGGATGATGGCCTTGCGTTCAGACATGGTCGGCCTCCTTGCTGGTGGCGAATAGGTCGGATTGTTGCGCCAAGCTGGTGGGGCGCTGGTAGGTGTCCGGACTGGTGGAACGGACTTCAGATACTCCTCCATAACCCGAGCTTTGTGCAGCATGTCTGTCAGCGTTGTCGCATTCTGCAATTCCACAGCTAAAGCAATACCCCTGTTTAAACCACTAAGAAAATGAGCCATAGATGCGGGCTCATCTTCCTGTACATTAGCCCTAAGTTTTGCCATCTCTAATTTTCTATAGTACTCATCTACAGACATAGAACCTTGTACAAGAGTATGTAACTTTCTATACAATTCTCTAAAATAATAATCAGGTACAAAAGTCCTACCCATAGATGTAGTCAAATCAAATCAAGAGAGAGGCGGTGCGCGGGCACGCATGGGGCGCGTATTCCTGCGCTGGTCCTGCAGTTGATTCCACCAGATTAGGGCATAGTCGGTGAAATGAACCACTGCAAGTTGGACTTTCTTGTGTTCCGGGATCGCATGAAGTTCAAAAATGCGCTCCATCTTCATCTCCCAGTCGAGATAGTCCTCCGGATTCGTGCCTCCGGCAAAGGGCGGAACGGTTGTCTTGCACTGACTGAGGCCTGCGAATGGCTGGTCTGCGGCATTGGGGCCTGGGCCGGCAACATCGTCGTCTGAGTCTGTGCGCCTCTGTTCCCGCTCAGTCCTGAGTTCGGCGACTTCCTCCGTTAGTCTAGCGAATCGCGCGGAGAGTTGCGCAATCGCAGCCAGGATTTGCTCGTTTCCCAAAGGGTTAGGAGCACCTCCACCTGACATTGGATAAGAAAGCGAAAACCTGTCTGCTAAGAATAAGGAAAAGTGAGAAATAACCTTACCCCCTTATTCCCCCAAGTGTTTCCCACCTAATAGCTACACACAACCCTGTGTTTCACTCTAGGGTGGCGCCCTGTATAAGATGTGCACTCAAGCCTTTTTCCACTCAAACCTCCCGGTATTGATAAATGTATAAGGCACGCAGCAAATCACACAAAAGCAATGACACTTAAGAAAGAAGCAAAAATTTTCGCAAAAACCAACACTTTGTTCGTGTTTTGAAAAATCTTTTCACAAATGATGTTTATGTAATATAATTCAGATATGATGTACACAACAGGAAATTTCGGGGTTAAGCCCTCAAATTTCAGAAAAGATGAGTGTGCACGATGACAAAATCCAAATTATAATTTAAAGATCTAATGTTCAGGTCGCACGAAAAGATAACTAGGCAATTTGAAAGCAGGGCAATTCAAAGTGAATAGAAGCAAAGAAAAATAAGTAGAGTTGAAACAACTTCAGGAAAGTACTAAAACTACCCAAAGAAGCGATCACCCACCCAATAGGTAATCAAGAAACCAATCCCCACAAATTTCAATTCTTCTAATATGCAAAAACGTACCCAATGTGCGAAATTAATATGGCGAAAACAGTACCAACAAATATGCGAAATTACGAGAATAGGCCAGCCAAATTTCAATACAGCCTAATCCCAGGGATATCTTAGCGCAACAAAATAGTCAACTCATTCATAGTAGTCAATACGAAGAGAAAGACAAATTTCAAAACAGATAATCTTAACAAAGGAAACAAACAGAATTAAATCATATAATCAATCAATACAACAAGAAAGTATCCAAAACTAGAGCATGCAATTTTTACAATGCGGAAACAAGTGAGCTGCTTAACATCAACCGCAAAACTCACAATTTTTCAACAAAATCAGCACCAAAAAGGGTAGCAAAGTGTCGCAAAAAGGCCCAGCAATTAACAACTGAAAACCCGAAACCCTAGCCAAAAATCCAAGTACTAATAATACTTAATAATAGTCACAGTTAACATCTAGGACTTTTGGGATCCATGATTCATAAGATTTAAATGACTGCGGTAACAATACAGTTGGTATAAGGTTTGGCCTGTGTAAAACTTCTAAAAGACTATACTTAGAATCTGGAACTAAGTATGGCATAAAAGCATGCATAATTGGTAAAAGCTTACCCTGTACTAATCGTTGTCCCTTGTAGGAAATGGCTTTCAATAACACCGGAAGTATCTATCCAGACGACACCCAGGTTAAGGGAGTCAGCTTTAGGACCGTCCCCGGTGGAACTGAACAACATTGGTCCCCAACACTCAACCAATTGACCGCCAGGAAGGTAGGAGCAGTGGTTCATTACCCTAACCGGGTAGTGCAACATGTTATTAAGGAAAGGAACGCACTCAGGGAGCTAGTGGCCACTCTTGAGGCACACTTAGCTCATCACGATGATGTTTTGGGAACATTCCAATAATTTGATAAGATGGTAGGAACCTTTAACTGAAGGTTCGAAGATCTAGAGAGACATTGGAGGATATACTGCTAGCACCACTCCCAGACATAGACCCCCTGATGCCGGAAGCCATAGCTGAAGAAGAAGAACGAGAAAGCGAGTAGTCTTAGGGTGAGAGTGTTAGGCGCGTTGTTTTCACATTTCATATTGTTTTGTTTTCTTCCTTAGTTGACAGTGTTCGATTGAATTATTTCAATGATTGCTTGATTGTTGGAATGCTAAACTAGGCTGGGTCTAGAGACCTGAGCCTCATATTGATTGTTTGAATAAAGTGGGCATGGCGTCCCATTTTAGATTGATTGATTGAATAAATGATTCATTCATTATTAAATGGCCCGTTATTGTTAATCATTTATCGTATGCCTAGAAATGCATATACCCTAGGCAAATTGCTAGTAAGGGAATAACTAGGATAGCTTGAAAACCCTAAATGAGGGAAACGAGGGTAGTAACCTTAGCTAAAACTAGTTTAGGGAAACCCTAGCTAATACCTACCTGACTTTGTAGATGAACCGAACTCATTGTACCGAACAAGCTTCTGGATCAGAGGTAGGAGAGAACCCTCTTTGGGCTACTGTTGGACAAATGGCCCAAATTTTGCAAGAGATGCATCGTCATCCAGATCGCTGAGGTGGTGATGATCGCGCCATGACTCGCTTTTTGAAATTTCACCTGCCTAGGTTTGACGGAGAGCCTGACGCCAAGAAAGCTGAGAGTTGGTTAGAGGGTATTGAGAGAACCTTTAACCTGCTAAAGTACAATGATGCGCAAAGGATGGATTTCACTGTTTACCAACTAGACTGAGCTGCCTTGGATTGGTGGCTAGTGGAGAATCAGAAATGTGAGACCGTCCGTACCCTGCAGACTTGGGTGAATTGGGTGACGCCTTTAGGGCCAAGTATTCCCCGCAAGTAGTGAGGGAGCACAAGGCACAGGAGTTCATGGCATATGATAAGGCACCAAGACCTTCACTGAGTACGAGGCACAGTTTGCCAAACTGTCTAAATACGCGTCACAAGTGGTTGCAACAGAGGATGATCGAAAGATGAAATTTGTGTATGGACTGAAGCTCAAGATTCAGTCAGCAGTAGCCTTTGCGGATATGCCCACTTATGGGGATGCCATTGAGAAGGCTCAGCGAGTTAAGGATGCACAGGAACGTTTAGGGTCGTTCCACAACCGCAGGAAAGAGAGGAGTAACTTGAAGCCCAGTGGTGGAGTCCACAAGGGTAGAAAGGATCGAAGGGATGGAAAGGATAAAGGAAAAGCTAGAGTTTCCGAGGTCAATACCAAAGATTGAAACCAATGTTAGGGGGCCGGGTGTAGAAATCTACTGATGTGGACCAAGGTACACATGCGGATGAATTGCCAAGGAAAGTCTGATTACACGGCGTAGCTCGTATGAACTCTTAACTTACCCGAAAAATCCAGTTAACAAAAATAAACCAACCTAAGCTAATTTACTCAAGGGATTCGAACCAAGTAAGAAAAGAGGTGAAACATGCTATTTTAATTAGGTAGAGCAAGTAACCTAATTAAGCTAAGTTTCATGCAATATATAAATCACAAGCATGCAAAATACATAAAGCAATAAAGGGAGAGTACTCAAACTAATAGTTTTAAGATCTGAATACTTAATTTTATTATGGGGTTCGACTGCCTATTTATAAGAAAAAGGGGCAGCCGAAATTCTACCCTAAAAGAAGTAGGAAAGAATTAGAATTGGAAACCAATCAAGAGATTGATTTCCTTTACAATACCAAAACCTGAAAGAAGTGGGTAATGGTAAAAAGAAAAGGAAATTCGGTCACCCTTAAGATAAGGCAGCCGAAATTATAAGTAAAAATAAGAAAGAAAAGGAATTGGAAATCCTACTCCAAAAAGGAGATCAAGAAGGGATCCTTTTTGGAAACTAACAAACTAAGGGCAAATTAGAGAACATGCACAAACCCTTATTTTTCCCCAAACCCTAACCCTTAATTTTGCAAACCCTAATGGAGTAGACCTTGCGTGTGGGCTTTTTGATGGGCTGGCCGAATTGGTTGATGTGGACTAGACTCCATGGACATTCGGCCTGTTGTTGATGGCGCATGGTGGAATGGTGTAGGGAGTTTCCGGAATCTTCTGGAATCTCCCGGAATCATTTCGGAAACAAGATTTTCTAGAATTTCAAGATTCTTCAAAATTCTGCAAAATATGAAATTCAAGATTTTCAAGAAAATCAAGAACTTCAAGAAACGTCTCTTTAAAGTCTAAGAACCTTCCGGCCACATTTGTGCAACTCCCTCCATCAATGATTAGAACACATAACTTCCCATTTGACCTTAGTCCTAGCGTGGAAGATGTTTGTCCGTTGAGACGTATCCTAGACAGCAGCTGTAGTCAAGGTGCGAGTAACCAAGTTCTAATTAGGATCTTCTTCGATGAACTCAAATTGCTCTACCGGTGCAGACTAGGGCTGTCAGTTAACTCCGACAAGGGGTTAACAGTTTGTTCCTCTTCATCCTCTTCGAAAATGTACTCACCATCTTGCCCCAATAAGACCTTCCGGATGTTAGGACAATCGCGCATGTTAGTGGCCACGGCCTGAGCATTTGTGGCAAGTGACATTGCTATTGGATTACCGAGGTGTTGATGGCGTTCTAGATTGGGATGAATACGGGGTGGTGACGGGGACTATAGCCTTCCGTTCTGACGTAAACGGCTTCTTAGCGGGTGGTGAGTAAACTGGATTCTTTCTCCAAGCCGGTGGGGCGTTGGTAGGCGTACGGACGGGTGGAACTGTCTTTAGGTATTCCTCCATGACCCGAGCTTTGTGCAACATGTCCGTCAAAGTTGTTGCATTCTGAAGTTCAACGGCTAAAGCTATACCTCTGTTCAGGCCATTAAGAAAACGAGATTTGAAGCAGCCTCGTCTTCCAGTACATTTGCCCTAATTTTGGCCATCTCTAACTTTCTATAGTATTCGTCTACAGATAAAGGTCCTTGTACAAGAGTATGTAATTTCCTATACAATTCTCTAAAATAATAATCAGGAACAAAAGTTCTACGCATGGAAGTAGTGAAATCATACCAAGTTAAAGGCGGAGCACGGTCCTGCATGGGACGCGTATTCCTTCGTTGGTCCATCTCTTAATTCCACAAGACCAGGGCATAGTCTGTGAAATGTACCACAGCGAGTGGGACCATCTTGTGTTCTGGGATTGCATGAAGCTCGAAGATGCGCTCCATCTTCATCTCCCAGTCTAGGTAATCCTCCAGATTCGTACCACCGGTGAAGGGTGGAACAGTCATTTTGCATTGACTGAGACCCTCGAAAGGCTTGTCAACAGAATTGTTGTCATTGGCAGGAGTGTCCTCCTCTAACTCCGTACGCCTTTGTTCTCGTTCGGCCCGCATGTCAGCAACCTCCTCTGTGAGGGTAGCAAATCGCGCAGAGAGTTGCGCTATCGTAGCCAGTATTTGCTCACTTCCCAGAGGGATAAAAGCACCTCCTGACATCAGTTATAGGCAAAAATCTGTCTACTAAGAACAAGGAAAAATGAGTATAACCTTACCCCTTTGTCCCCCAAGTGTATCCCACCTAACAGCTACACACAAACCAGTGTTTCACTCTAGGGGTGAGCCCTTATAGTATGTTCACTCAAGCCTTTTTCCACTCTACTTCCCGGTATTGACAAATGTATAAGGCAAACAACAATTCATACACATAAATGATACTTAAGGAAAAAGCACAAATTTTGGAAAAATAGATACTTGGTTCTATTTTGGAGTTGAAAAATCTTTTCACAAACGATATTTGTAATATAGTTCAGATAAGAGGTACACAACAAGGAAATTTGGGGTGAAGCCCTCAAATTTTAGAAAAGATGGGTGTGCACGATGACAAAATCCAAACTATAATTCAAGAGTAAACATTCAGGTAGCTTGAAAAGATACAACTAGCAGTTGAAAGCAGGGCAATTTAAGAATTGAACAGAATCAAGAAATAAGCAGAGTTGAACAACTTTAAGAAAGTCCTAAAACTAACCAAAGAAGAGATCACCAACCCGATAGGTAATCAAAAAAACCAATCCCAGCAAATTATCAATTCTTTTAATACGCAGATAACCCAATTACGAATTTTAAACCCCCAAGTGGCGGAAAAAAAAACACCGATTTTGCGATTTTGAGAACAAAAAGCCCTAACTCACTAACCAATTCCCAGAGATAATTTCAGCAGCCAAGGATACTAAACTAAGAATTCAATATATTTTCAAGAATTCAAAACAAGGCATCCAACTAGCATAGGCAAATCACAAAGTGCAGATAAGGTGAGTTGCTTAGCATCAGCCGCAAAAACTCACCAACTTGGACAAAAATAACACAAGAGGAGTATAAAATAGTCACAAAAACCCAGCAATTTAGACGCAAAACAGCAGCACTAAAAGTGTCTCTCAAACCCTAGTGGTGCCAAGCAAAGGCGACTAAAGATTCAACAAAAATCGAAACCCTAAGCAAAAGCCAAAAACCCGAACCCAATTATTATTTTTCTTATATATTTTTTAAAGTTCAGAATTTAATTTTGAAATTTCAGCCAAGGATATGCGATTTTAAAGAAGGAGAAGAAAAAAAATTCCCCCCCCCCCCCAACAGATGCTTAATTTTCCACAATTTCAAAACGAAAAGCAAGTAGGAAAAAGAAAACACCTAATAAAGATTTGGTTGTGTTACTTCAACCTCCTCCAACCACGAAACCAGCCCAAGCTTTGATTGATGTGGACCAAGGTACACATGAGCATGAATTGCCAAGGAAAGTCTGATTACGCGGCGTAGCTCGTATGAACTCTTAACTTACCCGAAAAATCCAGTTAACAAAATTAAACCAACCTAAGCTAATTTACACAAAGGATTCGAACCAAGTAAGAAAAGAGGTGAAACATGCGAGTAACCTAATTAAGCTAAGTTTCATGCAATATATAAATCACAAGCATGCAAAATACATAAAGCAATAAAGAGAGAGTACTCAAACTAATAGTTTTAAGATCTGAATACTTAATTTTATTATGGGGTTCGACTGCCTATTTATAAGAAAAAGGGGCAGCCGAAATTCTACCCTAAAAGAAGTAGGAAAGAATTAGAATTGGAAACCAATAAGAGATTGATTTCCTTTACAATACCAAAACCTGAAAGAAGTGGGTAATGGTAAAAAGAAAAGGAAATTCGGTCACCCTTAAGATAAGGCAGCTGAAATTATAAGTTAAAACAAGAAAGAAAAGGAATTGGAAATCCTACTCCAAAAAGGAGATCAAGAAGGGATCCTTTTTGGAAACTAACAAACTAAGGGCAAAATAGGGAACATGCACAAACCCTTATTTTCCCCCATACCCTAACCCTTAATTTCGCAAATCCTAATGGAGTAGACCTTGCGTGTGGGCTTTTTGATGGGCTGGCCGAATTGGTTGATGTGGACTGGACTCCATAGACATTCGGCCTGTTGTTGATGGCGCATGGTGGAATGGTGTAGGGAGCTTCCGGAATCTTTTGGAATCTCCTGGAATCATTTCGGAATCAAGATTTTCAAGAATCTCAAGATTCTTCAAGATTCTGCAAAATATGAAATTCAAGATTTTCAAGAAAATCAAGAACTTCAAGAAACGTCTCTTTTAAAGTCCATGAAACTTCCAACGTCTTCAAGAACTTCAAGAAACAGCCTTCTCTTCATTGTGGAATGGGGAATTGCGCCTCTTCTTCAAGAATTGTAAGGAGAGTTGCAATTTGAACCTTTCCGGCTTTGTTCTCCAAGGCGTTGGCTTCTACTATCAATTGAGCATCCTATTGGTAAGCTTGTACAAGGTTGTTAAGAGTCTCTTGAACATTCTTTGCTCTGCTTCTTGTCATTGGCCCAATGATATCTACAACTGGATCCCTTTGATATGGACTAGGATCCTAAAGCATTGTTGGCCCGCGGTGTAGAACCCGCACCTCCTCAGCTTCTGTGGACTTGTCGATGGACTTGGGATGCCCTCATCAGTTACATGTCAGTTTGTCAGAAGAGTGGTCATGTGGAGGTTGACTGCTAGAGGAAGGCTAATAAATGTCTGCACTGTGGCAGTGCAAATCATCGCATTTAGGAGTGTCCTACTGCGAAAGCTAGGACAAGACCAAACGTAGCAAACCCCAGACCAAACCCAGACACCACAAGGCGCGTGCTAGCTCAAGTGTTCACCCTAGAACAGAAAGAAGTAGGACCAGACAACAACGTCATGGAAGGTACACTTTCTATTTTGAATTTGCCTGCTAAAGTGTTAGTAGACCCTAGATCGATCCAGTCATTTATTGCTTTGAGGTTTGTACCAGCTCGATTAGGAGCCCTAGTTAGATTGCTTTATACACTCGAAGTTAGTACCCCCAACTTCGGATCTCACCCTGTGTACGAATTCCATATACCAAAATTGCCCAATTGACATCCTAGGTCAGAATCGACCTGCGGACTTAGTAAGGCTTCTTAGAGGGTACGACGCAATCATTGGAATGGATTGGTTGGCCCAGAACCATGCCCTACTAAATTTTTGCGAGAAGATAGTGACTTTTCAGAACCCGGTAAACTCGAAGTAGAATGGAGGCTTAGACAAGGGAAGTCTTCGACCGCAATGATTTGTAGATTAAAAGCTCAGAGACTTCTTTGGACAGGAGCACGAGGATTCTTAGCAGTAGTGATTAACAAATCGAAGGATCAAGCCAAGATCGAGGATACGGCCAGGGTAAAGGATACACAGACGTTTTCCCAAAAAAATTGACAACCCTACCATTGGAGTGAGAGATAGAGTTCACCATTGACTTAGTACCCGAAGTGGAACCTTATTCTCATACCCCATATCGAATGGCCCCACCCGAGTTGAGTGAGTTGAAGCAACAGCTCCAAGACCAGTTAGGACAAGGGTATATGAGACCTAGTTTTTCATCTTGGGGTGCACTAGTTCTGTTTGTGAAGAAGAAGAATGGAACGATAAGGATGTGCATTGACTACCGAGGACCTAACCATCAAGAACAAGTACCCGTTACCCCTAATAGATAAGCTATTTGACCATTTGCAAGGAGTAACCGTACTTTCCAAGTTGGATTTACGGTAAGGATACTACCAACTACGTATCCAGGAAGAGGACATTCCTAAAACCGCTTTCAACACCCAATATGGGCATTACGAGTTTGTTGTAATGCCATTTGTGGACTTGATGCACCGAGTGTTCCAACCCTACCGAGACTCGTTTGTTGTGATCTTCATCGATGACATACTGATTTATTCGAAGATGCAACCGAAGCACAAAGAGCATTTAGGAAAAGTACTTCAAAAGTTGTGAGAGAACAAGATGTACGCCAAATTCAGTAAGTGTGAATTTTGGCTAGACCAAGTTTTGTTCTTAGGACACGTGATCTCTAGGAATGGGATTGCAATAGACCCGTCTAAGGTCGAGATAGTGATGAAGTGGAAGTGACCTGAGAACCCCACAGACATAAAAAGTTTCTTAGGCTTAGCAGGATACTACAGAAGGTTCATTCCCGGCTTCTCTACGATTACCGAACCCATGACAAAGCTTACCCAGAAGTTAGCAAAGTTCGAATTGAGTGGGAAAGCCGAGAAGGCATTCTAAGAGCTGAAGAAGAGGCTCACGACCGCACCAATAATAGTGTTGCCAGAAGGGATGGAAGATTTTGTAGTGTACATCGATGCGTCAAAGGAAGGATCCTGAAGCATTGTTGGGCCGCTGTGTAGAACCCGAACCTCCTCAGCTTCTCTGGACTCACTTGTCTGTGGACTTGTCGATGGGCTTGGGATGCCCTCATCATCCTCTCCCGATTGAAAAGGATTTGACCTCAAATCTTCATCCTGTTCATAAGTAAACGGAGACAAGTCAACAACATTAAATGAAGTACTAACACTTTACTCACCTGGCAAATCAAGCTTGTAAGCATTAGGCCCCATCTTGGACACGATTTGAAAAGGCCCATTGCCTCGGGGATGGAGTTTCGTCCTCCTCTCAGCAGGGAATCGTTCCTTCCTCATGTGAACCCAAACCCAGTTTCCTGGTTCAAAGTTCACAGCCTTGCGCCGTTGGTTTGCATGAGCGGCGGCTCTGGCATAGTGTTTCTCAAGGTTTGCCCGAACCTTGGCATGCAGGCGTTTGACGGTGTCAGCCTTCTGGGCGCCGTCTAGATTAACCTAATCCTTTAGTGGCAAAGGGATTATACCTATAACCGTCAAAGAAGTGAAGCTGTAAACAACTTCGAATGGACAGAACCCTATTGAGGAGTGCTTGGTGCGGTTGTAGGCAAACTCTCCAACCGGTAAGATTTCTTCCCAACGTTTGAGATTCTTCTGTATTAAAGCCCGAAGTAGATTGCCAACGGTGCGGTTGGTTACTTCCGTCTGACCATCCGTCTGGGGATGACTGTAGTCGAAAACAGTTGTTTTGTGCTTAGGGGTGATAATGTGGACCAAGGTACACATGCGGATGAATTGCCAAGGAAAGTTTGATTAAGTGGTGTAGCTCGTATAGACTCTTTACTTACCCGAAATCCAGATAATAAAAGTAAACTAACCTAAGCTAATTTACTTAAAGAATTCGAACCAAGTAAGAAAAGAGTTGAAACATGCGATTTTAATTAGGTAGAGCAAATAACCTAATTAAGCTAAGTTTCATGCAATATATAAATTACCAGCATGCAAAATACATAAAGAAATAAAGGGAGAGTACTCAAACTAATAGTTTTAAGATCTGAATACTTGTATATTAAGGAGTGTTCGGCTGCCTATTTATAAGGCAAAGGGCAGCCAAAATTCTACCCTAAAAGAAGTAGGAAAAGAATTAGAATTGGAAACCAATCAAGAGATTTATTTCCTTTACAATACCAAAACCTGAAAGAAGTGGGTAATGGTAAAAAGAAAAGGAAATTCGGTCACCTTAATCTAATGGCAGCCGAAATTACACATAAAACAAGAAGGAAAAGGAATTGAAAATCCCACTCCAAAAAGGAGATCAAGAAGGGATCCTTTTTGGAAACTAATAAACTAAGGGCAAAATAGGGAACATGCACAAACCCTTATTTTCCCCCAAACCCTAAACCTTACTTTCGCAAACCCTAATGGACTAGGCCTTGCTTGCGTGTGGGCTTCTTGATGGGCTGGCCGACTTGATGATGTGGAATGGACTCCATGGATTGGGTCGGCCCAATTGTTGATGGCGCATGATGGAATGGTGTAGGGAGCTTCCGGAATCTTCTGGAATCTCCCGGAATCATTTCGGAATCAAGATTTTCAAGATTCTTCAAGATTCTGCAAAATATGAGATTCAAGATTTTCAAGAAAATCAAGAACTTCAAGAAATGTCTCTTTAAAGTCCAAGAACCTTCCGGCGTCTTCAAGAACTTCAAGAAACAGCTTTCTCTTCATTGTGAAATGGGGAATTGCGCCTCTTCTTCAAGAATTGTAAGGAGAGTTGCAATTTGAACCTTTCCGGCTTTGTTCTCCAAGTCGTTGCCTTCTACTATCAATTGAGCATCCTGTCGGCAAGCTTGTATTAGGTTGTTGAGAGTCTCTTGAACCTTTTTTGCTCTGCTTCTGGTTATTAGCCCAATGATATCTACAAGTGGAGCCCCTTTGATATGGACTTGGATCCTGAAGCATTGTTGGGCCTCGGTGTAAAACCCGAACCTCCTCAGCTTCTCTGGACTCACTTGTCTGTGGACTTGTCGATGGACTTGGGATGCCCTCATTATCCCCTCCCGATTGAAAAGGATTTGACCTCAAATCTTCATCCTGTTCATAAGTAAACGGAGACAAGTCAGCAACATTAAATGAAGTACTAACACCATACTCACCTGGAAAATCAAGCTTGTAAGCATTAGGCCCCAACTTGGACACGATTTGAAAAGGCCCATTGCCCCGGGGATGGAGTTTCGTCCTCCTCGCAGCAGGGAATCGATCCTTCCTCATGTGAACCCAAACCCAGTCGCCTGGTTCAAAGTTCACAGCCTTGCGCCGTTGGTTTGCATGGGCGGCGGCTCTGGCGTAATTTTTCTCAAGGTTGGCCCGAACATTGGCATGCAGGCGTTTGACGGTTTCAGCCTTCTGGGCGCCTTGCACCATTGGTTTGCATGTGTGGCGGCTTTGGCGTAGGTTTTCTCTAGGTTTGCCCGAACTTTGGCATGTATGCGTTTGACAGTGTCAGCTTTCTTTGCACTGTCGAGATTAACCTATTCCTTTAGCGGCAAAGGGATGAGATCCATAACCGTCAAAGGAGTGAAGCCGTAGGCAACTTCGAATGGACAGAACCCTATTGAGGAGTGCTTGGTGCGGTTGTAGGCAAACTCTGCAACCGGTAAGATTTTGATGTGGACGGCTGTACACATGCGGATAATGTTGCCAAGGACCTTGTGATTAAGTGACAAGCTCTTGCAAAACCTTTAACTCATGTTCGGATTTGATAAAACAAAGGAAAAACTATCTTGACCAACTTGTTTATAAATTCGAACCAAGTGCAAGAAAGAGGTGTGAAACATGCGAATAACTAGGCAGAGCAAGAACCTAATTAGCTAAGTTTCATGCAATTATGTAAACTACGACATGCAAATACATAAAGCAATAAAAGGAGGTACTTCAAACACTAAGTTTTTGATCTGAAATACTCTAAATATTATTGAAGTTTTGGTCACCTTTTTATAGGTGAGGGTGGCCGAAATTTAGTACAAGAATTAGAAAAAGAAAAGAACTAGAATTGGAAATTAACCAAGAGGTTAATTTCTTGTACAATTACCAAACCCGGAAAGAAGTAGGAATGGTAAGAAAAGGCAACAAAAATTCGGTCACCTCATAATGGGTGATTGCCGAAATTACAAGTACCAAAACAAGAAGGAAAGCTAATTAGAAAACAAGTAGGAAAAGAATAAAAATCCTACTCCCAAAAAGAATAAGGAAACCCTTTTTGGAAACTAACTGAAAAAATAAAATAACTTAATTAAAAATCCGAAAATAATCCCTAAAACCGTGTGGCTTCTCCTTGGGCTGGCCGTGTGGGCTTTCTCCTTGGATGGGCCGTGCGGCTTCCTTTGTGGACTCCTTGGGCTGGCCAAAAACTTGTGGGCTGGTCCATGAGTTTTGGGTTGGCCCAAATTGTAGGGAACTTTATCAATTTGTTTCTCTTAAGTCCAAGAACCTTCCGGCATCTTCAAGACTTCAAGAAACAGCCTTCTTCTTTAATGTGAAGTGCTGAATTGCGCCTCTTCTTCAAAGATTGTTAGAAGAGCAATTTGAACATTTCCTCCATTTTCCTCCAAGGCGTGAGCTTCCATTTGGCGTCCATCTTTCTACTCATAATGTGTGCTGTTTTAGCTCTGGATATCCACATTAAGAAGAGTTTGTGAGGATCTCAACAACCTTGTACAAGCTTACAGACAAGATGCTCAATTGATAGTAGAAGCCAAATCCTTGGAGAATAAAGCCAGAAAGGTTCAAATTGCAACTCTCCTTACAATTCTTTAAGAAGAGGCGCAATTCACCATTCCACAATGAAGAGAAGGCTGTTTCTTGAAGTTCTTGAAGACACCGGAAGGTTCTTGGACTTTAAAGAGACGTTTCTTGAAGTTCTTGATTTTCTTGAAAATCTTGAATTTCTTATTTTGCAGAATCTTGAAAATCTAGAAAATCTTGATTCCGAAATGATTCCGGGAGATTCCAGAAGATTTCGGAAGCTCCCTACACCATTCCACAATGCGCCATTACAATTGGGCCGACCCAATCTATGGAGTCCATTCCACATCATCAAGTCGGCCAAGCCCATCAAGAAACCCAACCGAAAGTCCACTTGACCAGAGGGTTTTTCGCATAAGGGTTAGGGTTTCGGGAAGGATAAGGATTTGTGCATGTTTCCTATTCCTACCCTTAGTTTGTTAGGGGGTGCTTGTTTAGAGGTTTTTGGGGGTGGGGAATGGTAATGGGAATGAAATGTGGGTGTTTAGTTGGGTGGTTTCATTTCCTGGACCCCACCCCCATATCCCATTTTCTTTCAATCATCCATTTCCCTCCATTTTGAGAGGAATGGGAATGATTACCTCGTATAACTATTTTTTGTGTTGTTTTTTATTTTAAAAAAATTTAATTAGTAAAAATTATCATTGTAATACATATAAATATAGATAGTTTATAATATATTAAATATTCAAGTGTAAAAAAAAATAAAATAAATTTTATTCTTAAAAATTTTATTTTTGAACCAAACAACATCAATGGTAATCATAGTCATTCCCTATCACAAACCAAACAACACAAATACAATGATTACCTCTACTAAAGGTGAAGATTTTGGCTGCCCCACTCTATAAATAGGGAATCCAAAAAACATAATAAATTAAGTATTCATATCTTTAAAACTATTAGTTTGAGTACTCTCCCTTTATTTGATGAGGGCATCCAAAGTCAAGCAACGAGTCCAAGTCAAACTACAAGTGATTCCGGAGAAGCTGAGGAGGAGGTTCGAGTTCTACATCGAGGCCCGACAATGCTTCAGGATCCAAGCCCATATCAGAGGGATCCACTTGTAGACATCACTGGGCCCATGATCAGAAGCAGAGCGAAGAAGGTGCGAGAAGCTCTCAACAACTTGTTCAAGCTTGCCATCAAGATGCCCAGCTGATTGTAGAAGCTCACGCCTTGGAGCAAAATGGAGGAAATGTGCAATTTGCAACTCTTCTAACTATCTTGGAAGGAGAGGCGCAAATTATCCAACATTAATCAAGAAGAAGGCTGTTTCTTGAAGTCTTGAAGATGCCGGAAGGTTCTTGGACTTAAAAGAAACAAATTAATAAAGTTCCCTACAAATTGGGCCGACCCAAAAACTCATGGACCAGCCCACAAGTTTTCGGCCAGCCCAAGTTGAAGCATGAAGCCGCACGGCCCAATCCAAGGAGCAGCCCACACGGCCAATCAAGGAAAAAGCCCACACGGTTTTAGGGAATTAGTTTTCAGAATTTTAATTAAGTCTTTTAGTTAATTTCCAAAAAGGGTTTTTCCTTATTCTTTTTGGAAGTAGGATTTTTATTCTTTTCCTTAATTTTTTGTTATAATTTCGGCTGCCACAACAATAAGGTAAATCCGAAATTATCTTTCCTTTTCTTACCACTCTCCTACTTCTTTCAGGGTTTGGTAATTGTACAAGGAATTAACCTCTTGGTTAATTTCCAATTCTAATTCTTTTCCTTTTCTTTTTCTACTGATTTTTGGCCATCCCTTCTTCTATTTAAAGGGACCGAATTCTTCAATAAAAAGTTAGTGTATTTCAGATCAAAAACTTAGTGTTTGAGATACCTCCTTTTATTGCTTTATGTATTTGCATGTTGTAGTTTACATCATTGCATGAAACTTATCCTTTTAGGTTCTTGCTCTACCTAATTGTTCGCATGTTTCACACCTCTTTTCTTGCACTTGGTTCGAATTCTTAAACAAACTGGTCAGGATAGTCTATCCCTTGTTTTATCAATTTGAACGTAAGTTAAAGGTTTTTAGAGCTTGTCACTTAATCACAAGGTCCTTGGCAACATTATCCGCATGTGTACAACCGTCCACATCATTATTGCTTTATGTATTTTGGATGCTTGTGATTTATGTATGGCATGAAACTTAACTTAATTAGGTTATTTGCTCTACCTAATTAAATTCGTATGTTTCACCTCTTTTCTTACTTGGTTTGAATTCTTTAAGTAAATTAGCTTAGGTTAGTTGATGAGGGCATCCCAAGTCCATCGACAAGTCCACAGACAAGTGAGTCCAGAGAAGCTGAGGAGGTTCGGGTTCTACACCGAGGCCCAACAATGCTTCAGGATCCAAGTCCATATCAAAGGGATCCACTTGTAGATATCATTGGGCCAATGACCAAAAACAGAGCAAAAAAGGTTCAAGAGACACTCAACAACCTTGTACAAGCTTGCCAACAGGATGCTCAATTGATAGTAGAAGCAAACGCCTTGGAGAACAAAGATGGAAAGGTTCAAATTGCAACTCTCCTTACAATTCTTGAAGAAGAGGCGCAATTCCCCATTCCACAATGAAGAGAGGGCTGTTTCTTGAAGTTCCTGAAGACGTCGGAAGGTTCTTGGACTTTAAAGAGACATTTCTTGAAGTTCTTGATTATCTTGAAAATCTTGAATTTCATATTTTGCAGACTCTTGAAGAATCTTGAAAATCTTGATTCCGAAATGATTCCGGGAGGTTCCAGAAGATTTCGGAAGCTCCCTTGATGTGGACGGTTGTACACATGGGGATAATGTTGCCAAGGACCTTGTGATTAAGCGGCGAGCTCTTAAAATTCTCTAACTTACTTTCGGCTAAGAGAAACAAGGAAAAGCTAACCTAGCTAGTTTGTTTTATAGTCGAACCAAGTGTAAGAAAAGAGATTGAAACATGCGAATAATTAGGTAGAGCAAGAACCTAATTAGCTAAGTTTCATGCAATTATGTAAACTACAACATGCAAATACATAAAGCAATAAAAGGAGGGTACTCAAACACTAAGTTTTATGATTTGAATACTCTGAATTATTATTGAAGTTTCGGCCCCTATTTATAGGTGTAAAGGGCAGCCGAATTTGGTACACAAAGTAGAAGAAGGAAAGAAGTAGAATTGGAAATTAACCAAGAGGTTAATTTCGAGGTTAATTTCTTTTACCAAACCTGGAAAGAAGTAGGAGAATGGTAAGAAAAGGGAAAAGAATTCGGTCACTTCCTTTTGAGTGATTGCCGAATTGTACAAATAAACAATAAGGAAAAAAGAATAAAATTCCTACTCCAAAAAGAGAACAAGAAAGAACCCTTTTTGGAAACTAACTTAAAAAGAACAAAAGACCCTAATTAATTAAGAGAAGGAGCCGTGTGGGCTTCCCTTGTTGGGCTTTTACCGTGCGGCTTCCTTGTGACTTCTTGGGCTGGCCGAAAATCGTGGGCTGGTCCTCCATGAGTTTGGGTCGGCCCAATGTGTAGGGAATTTCATGAATTTGTTTCTTTAAGTCCAAGAACCTTCCGGCATCTTTAAGAACTTCAAGAAACAGCCTTCTTCTTCAATGGGAAGTGCTGAATTGCGCCTCTTCTTCAAGAATGGTTAGAAGAGTTGCAATTTGAACATTTCCTTCTTTCTGCTCCAAGGCATTTGCTTCTATTTGGGCGTCCTGTGAGTTTCGTGGATCCTGACTCATAATGTGTGTTGTTTTAGCCCTAGATGTCCTTATCATTCCCTCCCTGTTGGAAAGGATTCGTCCTCGAATCCAGTTTGCTGAAAACAAATAGAAACATGTCAGTAATATGAACACGAAACATAGATCATACTTACCTGTCAAAGCAAGCTTGTAAGCATGATGCCCAATTGTCGATACGATCTGAAAAGGTCTATCGCCATCACGAGCGTTAATCTCCTTTGACATCTCTTTGGCAGTGTAGACAACATGTAACTCCTGTTGCAACGCCTGTGGCACCTCCGAATTGGCTTTGTAGGCCGGCTGATTTGGAATGGGCGCGTCAGGTATGAAGTCGATCTGATGTGTAATTCCTTGTAGAGGCGGCAGACCCTGCGGCAGCTCTTCTGGAAAAACATCGTGGAATCCCTGCAACAAAGAAACAACTTTCATAGGGATATCCCGAGGGATATCGTCAGGGTTAGCACAATTGTCTTTACATACTAAAACCAGTACATCATCATTGTTGTCTAACACTTGACCTATCTCTCCCTTAGTAGCAAAACAACTATTTCTAACTTTGTCCTGATCAGGCTTATCAGAGTTCGCCTTACTACCCTTTACAATTTCTTTCCCCTTACCCTTCTCTTGGCGTTTTTCAGCTCCCCAAGTCGCGATCGCATCCTTGATTCGAACAGCTTTGGATCGCACTTCGTGAGGTGGCATGGGAAGAAACGTGTGGATCTTGCCCTCCTGGCAGACCGAGTAAGTGTTGGCGACCCCATCATGTGTTGCCTTCAGGTCAAAGAGCCATGGTCGTCCGAGTAGAATGTGACAAGCCTCCATTGGCAGAACATCACATAAAACAGTGGATTCGAACTTACCGATAGCGTATGGTACACTTACCTGCTTCATGACTCTGTAGCCGTCTGAGCTGTCGAGCCATTGTAGCCGATAAGGACGTGGATGATTGATAACAGGAAGCTTCAACTTGTCAACCATATACTCACTTGCAACGTTGGTGCAACTTCCTCCATCAATAATCAGAACACACAACTTCCCATTTACCTTAGTTCTGGCGTGGAAGATGTTTGTCTGTTGAGTTGTGTCTGGGACAGCAGCTGTGGTCAGAGTGCTAGTAACCAAGTTCTGATTCGGATCCTCCTCAATGAACTCGAATTGCTCCACTGGTGCAGACGGAGTGCTGTCAGTTAACTCCTGTGAAGGGTCAACGGTAGGATCTTCTTCGTCCTCCTCTGAAATGTACTCACCATCTTGTCCCAACAAGACCTTCCGGATATTTGGACAATCCCGCATGTAGTGGCCACGGCCTGAGCACTTGTGGCAAGTAACGTTGCTGATAGACGGTCTGGGAGTTGATGGCGTCTTAGCTGGCGCTGAAGAAGAAGTGGTGATAGGGACTATAGCTTTTCTCTCTGACTGGATCGGCCTCTTTGCTGGTGGAGAATATACCGGATTCTTTCTCCAAGCCGGTGGTGCGCTGGTCGGCGTCCGGATTGGTGGAACGGACTTCAGGTACTCCTCCATGACCCGAGCTTTGTGCAGCATGTCTGTCAGAGTTGTAGCATTCTGCAATTCAACAGCTAAAGCAATACCCCTGTTCAATCCATTAAGAAAACGAGCCATTGATGCGGGCTCATCTTCCTGTACATTAGCCCTAATTTTAGCCATCTCTAATTTTCTAAAATATTCATCTACAGACATAGAACCTTGTACAAGAGTATGTAATTTCCTATACAATTCTCTAAAATAGTAATCAGGCACAAAGGTTTTACGCATAGATGTAGTCAAATCAAACCACGAGAGAGGCGGAGCACGTACCCGCATGGGACGCGTGTTTCTGCGTTGGTCATGCTATTGATTCCACCAGATTAGGGCATAGTCTGTGAAATGTACCACTACGAGCTGGACCTTCTTGTGCTCTGGGATCGCATGAAGCTCAAAGATGCGCTCCATCTTCATCTCCCAGTCTAGATAATCCTCAGGATTTGTGCCTCCGGCAAAGGGTGGAACGGTTGTCTTGCACTGACTGAGGCCTGCGAAAGACTGATCAGTGGCGTTGGTGCCCGGTGCGCCAATGTCATCGTCTGACTCCGTGCGCCGTTGTTCCCGTTCTATCCTGAGTTCGGCGACTTCCGCCGTGAGTGTAGCAAATCGCGCGGAGAGTTGCTTGCAGCCAGGATTTGCTCGTTCCCCAAAGGGTTAGGAGCACCTCCACCTGACATTGGATAAAGAAAGCGAAAACCTGTCTGCTAAGAATAAGGAAAAGTGAGAAATAACCGTACCCCCTTATTCCCCCAAGTGTTTCCCACCTAACAGCTACACACAAACCCCGTGTTTCGCTCTAGGGTGGCGCCCTATATAATATGAACACTCAAGCCTTTTTCCACTCTACCTCCCGGTATTGATAAATGTATTAGGCAAGCAGCAATTCACACAAAAGCAATGACACTTAAGAAAGAAGCAAATTTTCGCAAAAACAAACACTTGGTTCTGTTTTGAAAAATCTTTTCGCAAACGAAATTTTGTAATATAGCTCAGATATGAAGTACACAACAGGAAATTTCGGGGTTAAGCCCTCAAATTTCAGAAAAGATGAGTGTGCACGATGACAAAATCCAAACTATAATTAAAGAGCTAATGTTCAGGTTGCACGAAAAGATAAACAAGGTAATTGAAAGCAGGGCAATTCAAAAGTGAATATAAGCAAAGAAAAATAAGCAGAGTTGAAACGACTTCAGGAAAGTCCTAAAACTACCCAAAGAAGAGATCACCCACCCAATAGGTAATCAAGAAACCAATCCCCACAAATTATCAATGCTCCCAATATGCAAAACAATACCCAATTTGCGAATTCTAACACAAAACCCCCAAGTGGCCGAACAATGAAGCAATATGCGATTTTTAAGAATTGAAAACCCTAGGGCTAGCAAAGTTCAATTTGACTTACTAACCTATTCCCAGGGATAATCTTAGCAGCACAAGGATACCAAAACCAAGAATTCACTATATTTTCAAGAATTCAAAACAAGGTATCCTAAATTAAAGCATGCAATTTCTAATGCGCAAATAAAGTGAGCTGCTTAACATCAACCGCAAAAACTCACTATTTCTCAACAAAATAGCACAAGAGGGGTAGAATTAATTCGCAAAACCCAGCAATTTCAATTAAAACCCGAAAACCCTTAAAATGAGCAAAACCGAAACCCTAGGTTGTAGGAAAACCCGAAACTAAAACTGGAAACCAAAACGAAAAACCGAACCGAAAACCGAAATTAGGGTTTAGGGTTTAGGGTTTAGGGTTAGGGTTAGGGTTTAGGGTTTAGAGCTTAGGGTTTAGGGTTAGGGTTAGGGTTTAGGGTTTAGGGTTTAGGGTTAGGGTATACAATTTGAAAACCAAAACCCTAGGGAACAAAAACCAAAACCCGAGCAGCACAACCCTAGCAAACTGAAAAACCGAACCCTTTGTTTTAAAACCCGATTGGAATTCTAAAAACCCGATTTAAGGAGCTGAAATTGTAGCAAGGCAGTCCGGGTTTTTAAGAAAATTTTGCGATTTTTAAAGATGGAAAACAGTACCAAAAATCGCAAATTTAAAGCTTGAAAGTAAAAAATTTCCCCCAGAAGATGAATTCTAATCCAAAATTTCAAGATAAGGGAAAAGAAAACACCTGGAAAAGAGTTGGTCGGTTGACCTCCTCCAGCCACGAAACCACTCCTTAGCTCTGATACCAATTGATGTGGACGGTTGTACACATGCGGATAATGTTGCCAAGGACCTTGTGATTAAGCGGCGAGCTCTTAAAATTCTCTAACTTACTTTCGGCTAAGAGAAACAAGGAAAAGCTAACCTAGCTAGTTTGTTTTATAGTCGAACCAAGTGTAAGAAAAGATATTGAAACATGCGAATAATTAGGTAGAGCAAGAACCTGATTAGTTAAGTTTCATGCAATTATGTAAACTACAACATGCAAATACATAAAGCAATAAAAGGAGGGTACTCAAACACTAAGTTTTATGATCTGAATACTCTGAATTATTATTGAAGTTTCGGCCCCTATTTATAGGTGTAAAGGGCAGCCGAATTTGGTACACAAAGTAGAAGAAGGAAAGAAGTAGAATTGGAAATTAACCAAGAGGTTAATTTCTTTTACCAAACCCGGAAAGAAGTAGGAGAATGGTAAGAAAAGGGAAAAGAATTCGGTCACTTCCTTTTGAGTGATTGCCGAATTGTACAAATAAACAATAAGGAAAAAAGAATAAAATTCCTACTCCAAAAAGAGAACAAGAAAGAACCCTTTTTGGAAACTAACTTAAAAAGAACAAAAGACCCTAATTAATTAAGAGAAGGAGCTGTGTGGGCTTCCCTTGTTGGGCTTTTGCCGTGCGGCTTCCTTATGATTTCTTGGGCTGGCCGAAACTCGTGGGCAGGTCCTCCATGAGTTTGGGTCGGCCCAATGTGTAGGGAATTTCATGAATTTGTTTCTTTAAGTCCAAGAACCTTCCGGCATCTTTAAGAACTTCAAGAAACAGCCTTCTTCTTCAATGGGAAGTGTTGAATTGCGCCTCTTCTTCAAGAATGGTTAGAAGAGTTGCAATTTGAACATTTCCTTCTTTCTGCTCCAAGGCATTTGCTTCTATTTGGGCGTCCTGTGAGTTTCGTGGATCCTGACTCATAATGTGTGTTGTTTTAGCCCTAGATGTCCTCATCATCCCTACACCATTCCATCATGTGCCATCAACAGTTGGGCCGACCCAATCCATGGAGTCCATTCCACATCATCAAGTCGGCCAGCCCATCAAGAAGCCACACGCAAGGCCTAGTCCATTAGGGTTGCGAAATTAAGGGTTAGGGTTTGGGGGAAAATAAGGGTTTGTGCATGTTCCCTATTTTGCCCTTAGTTTATTAGTTTCCAAAAAGGATCCCTTCTTGATCTCCTTTTTGGAGTAGGATTTTATTCCTTTTCCTTCTTGTTTTTAACTTGTAATTTTCGGCTGCCACTAAGATTAAAGGTGACCTAAATTTTCCTTTTCTTTTACCATTACCCACTTCTTTCAGGTTTTGGTATTGTAAAGGAAATCAATCTCTTGATTGTTTTCCAATTCTAATTCTTTTCCTACTTCTTTTAGGTAGAATTTTCGGCTGCTCTTTGCCTATAAATAGGCAGCCGAAACTCCATAATAAAAGAAGTATTCAGATCTTAAAACTATTAGTTTGAGTACTCTCCCTTTATTGCTTTATGTATTTTGCATGTTTTATTTATATCTTGCATGAAACTTAGCTTAATTAGGTTATTTGCTCTACCTAATTAAAATTGCATGTTTCAACTCTTTCTTACTTGGTTCGAATTCTTAAGTAAATTAGCTTAGGTTAGTTTATTTTTGTTATCTGGATTTCGGGTAAGTAAAGAGACAATACGAGCTACGCCACTTAATCAGACTTTCCTTGGCAATTCATCCGCATGTGTACCTTGGTCCACATCAACGCCGCTTAATCAAACTTTCCTTGGCAATTCATCGGCATGTGTACCTTGGTCCACATCAATTGGTATCAGAGCCTGGGCTGGTTTCGTGGCTGGAGGAGGTTGAAGTAACACAATCAAATCATCAATTAGGTGTTTTCTTTTCCTACTTCTTACTTTTCTTTTCAAAAGTGTGGGAAAATTACGCATCTTTGGGGGGAAATTTTTTTTTTCTTTCCTGATGTGAACCCTTGATTTCAACTTGTGAAAACAAGAACTCAATGTGAAAAATTGCCAAGGAAAGTCTGTATGCAAGAGCAGCCTCAAAACTCTAGAATCCTTACACTTGGATTCGGCATACTACTAATTTAACAAGTTAAATTAAACACGCAATTCGAACCAAGTAGAGAATAATAGAGGCAAAACAAAACATGCAATTAGATAGAGCAATTATCTAATTAGCCTATAGTTCCTGTACTTTAGCAATTAACAAAGCATGCAAATTACTTAAACCAAAATAAAGAAGAGTGAATAATAAAGTATAAACTTTCATTCAATTAATCACTGTTAAATAATGAAGTCATGCACCCCTATTTATAGGTATAGGGAGCACAAAATTTACACAAGAAAATAAGGAAAGAAAACACAAAATTGGAGCTTAATCAAGATATTAAGTAACTCACAAAAATTAGCAAGAAAAAGGAACTTACTTGCTAAAAAAGTAAAAGAAAAGAAGGGAAAATTTCGTTTTCCATAAGGAAAGGTTATGAACGAAATACTCAAGGAAAAAGGAAGGAAAAATTCTGATTTTACCTTTAAAGAAAAGGGAAAACCGAAAAATAAAGGAGAAAGGAAAAGAGGAAACTATGAAGAGAATTAGGTAACATGCACAATCTTAATTCTCCTCCTAACCCCAACCCTAACCCTAATTGCGAATTCCTTCTCCTTGGGCTTGGGCTTGGCCGAATGTGGGTTCATGGAGTGGACTTGATGGATTCGGCCCAATTGATGTAGCATGATGATGTAGATGTAGGAAGCTTCTGGAATCATTTCAGAAGCTTAAAAAACATTTCACTTCTTCAAACTTTATGAAATCTCCATTTCTTTACTAGAAAGACTTGTAATTACCATTTCCACCATTTCCTTAGCTCGTAAATACCATTTCCACCATTTCCACAGCTTGGAAATACCATTTCCACCATTTCCACAGATGGGATGATTAGTATTCAGCATTTCCACTTGATGGCGAGTAGGGTAACTCTTGTAATCTTCATTTCCTTCTCATTAAGGTCATTGGAGCTTTCCTTTGTCTTCGTGGATTCTGACTCATGACTTGTGTTGTTTTAGCCTTGGATTTCCTCATCATTCCCTTCCGGTTGGAAAGGATTCGTCCTCGAATCCAAATTGCTGCAAACACAAATAGAACAAGTCAGTACTATTACCACATGAACATAGATCATACTTACCAGACACTGCTTTCAAGGACACTGATAATCATTCTTAATTCTTCAAGAACCTCTCAAGAACCTTTTAGTTGCTTTCCAGAAACTATCAGGAAACATCTAAAATCTCATGAATTTATCTATACTCCTCAAGAATAATTACTTATCAACACGAAATACAGCATTTTAGCCAAGTATATGCAATAAGCAAAATTTACCACGTTAACTAGGACAAATTTATGCATCATATGTATGACATACAGACTAGCATAATAAGATCCTAAAATGAATAAAAACCCGTCCTACATGCAAACTAAAGGTAACACGTTACATAATAATTTACAATTTTTCAGGCAGACAATATGGCATGTTAAGTAGAAAAACATCCTCATGTCGAAACAAGTAAGAATTGCAAAAGTGGAACACAAGACGTCACCAGTTAAGCAATCCAACACTTAGAAAACCATTCGAGTGTTAACATCAACAAGAAGGAAAAGATACCTACGGTCGATTTGCCCAAACAAAGGTTAGTCACAATTTTAGAAATTGGAATTTCTTAGTCATGCTCATAACCTGAAATAATGGAATCAAAAGGAGAAATAGTGATGTGGACGGTTGTACACATGCGGATAAAGTTGCCAAGGACCTTGTGATTAAGTGACAAGCTCTTACAAAACCTTTAACTCACGTTCGGATTTGATAAAACAAAGGAAAAACTATCCTGACCAACTTGTTTATAAATTCGAACCAAGTGCAAGAAAGAGGTGTGAAACATGCGAATAACTAGGCAGAGCAAGAACCTAATTAGCTAAGTTTCATGCAAGTATGTAAATTACGACATGCAAATACATAAAGCAATAAAAGGAGGTACTTCAAACACTAAGTTTATGATCTGAAATATACTGATTTTTATTGAAGGGGTGGCTGCCTATTTATAAGCTTAAGGCAGCCGAAAAAGTGAAGAAAATAATAAGGAAAAGAATTAGAATTTAAAATTAACCAAGAGGTTAATTTCCTTTACCAACCCCGGAAAAGTAGGAATGGTAAGAAAAAGGGAAGAAGAATTCGGTCACTTCCTTTTGAGTGATTGCCGAATTTACAATGTAAAATAATAAGGAAAAGATAAAACTCCAACTCCCAAAAAGAGAACAAGAAGGAACCCTTTTTAGGAAACTAACTAAAAAGAATAAAAGAAACAACTTAATTAATTAAAACCCTAACTAAGAAGGATGTAGCCATGTGGGCTTTGCTTTGTGGGCTGGTCCATGCGGCTCCTTGTTACTTCTTGGGCTGGCCGAACTTGTGGGCTTTGTCTCCATGAGTTTGGGTCGGCCCAAATTGTAGGGAACTTTATGAATTGTTTCTTTAAAGCCCAAGAACCTTCAGGCATCTTCAAAACTTCAAGAAACAGCCTTCTTCTTCAATGTGAAGTGCTGAATTGCGCCTCTTCTTCAAGGATTGTTAGAAGAGTTGCAATTTGAACATTTCCTCCATTTTCCTCCAAGGCGTGTGCTTCTTTTGGCCGTCCTCGAATCCAAGTTGCTGCAAACAAATAGAAACAAGTTAGAAAGATGAACACAAAACATAGATCATGCTTACCTGTCAAATTAAGCTTGTAAGCAGGAGGCCTTATTGTTGACACGATTTCAAAAGGGACATCGCCATCACGGGCGTTAAGCTCCTTGGACATCTCTTTTGCAGTGTAGATAACAGGCAACAGGGCTTTGCAATAGTCTAGATCGTGAGCCAAAAGTTCGTCGATCTGTCTTTGCAACTCCTTTGTCTCCTTCGGTTTGTCTCCTTCCTGCAACAAAGAAACGACTTGCATCGAGGGATATCGTCAGGGGTAGTACAACTATCTTTACAGACTAAACCAGTACATCATCATTGTTGTCTAACACTTGACCTATCTCTCCCTTAGTAGCGAAATAACTACTCCTAACTTTGTCCTGATCAGGCTTATCAGAGTTCGCCTTACTACCCTTTACAAGTTCTTTCCCCTGACCCTTCGCTTGGCGCCTTTCAGCTTCCCAGTTTACGAGTGACTCCTTCATACGAACAGCTTCTGATCGCACTTCAGCCGGCGGCATGGGTAGGAACGTGTGGATCTTGCCCTCCTGGCAGACCGAGTAAGTGTTGGCGACCCCATCATGTGTTGCCTTCAGGTCAAAGAGCCATGGTCGTCCGAGTAGAATGTGACAAGCCTCCATTGGCAGAACATCACATAAAACCGTGGATTTGAACTTACCGATAGCGTATGGTACGCTTACCTGTTTTGTGACTCTGTAGCCGTCTGAGCTGTCGAGCCATTGAAGCCGATAAGAACGTGGATGATTGATGACAGGGAGGCGCAGCTTATCAACCATATACTCACTAGCAACGTTAGTACAACTCCCTTCATCAATAATCATAACACATAACTTTCCATTTACCTTGGTTCAGGCATGGAAGATGTTTGTCTGCTGGGACGTGTCCGGGACAGCAGCTATAGTCAGAGTGTGAGTAACCAAGTTCTGAGATGGATCTTCTTCAAGGAACTCGAATTGCTCCACTGGTGCAGACGGAGTGCTGTCAGTCAACTCCTGTGTAGGGTCAACGTTGGATCTTCTTCTTCCTCCTCTGAAATGTACTCACCATCTTGGCCCAATAATACCTTCCGGATGTTGGGACAGTCACGCATGTAATGGCCACGGCCTGAGCATTTGTGGCAAATCACGTTGCTGATGGACTGTCTGGGAGTTGATGGCCTCTTGCTTGGCGTTGAAGAAGAAGATGTGGCGGCAACAGGGATGATGGCCTTGCGTTCAGACATGGTCGGCCTCCTTGCTGGTGGCGAGTAGGTCGGATTCTTGCGCCAAGCTGGTGGGGCGCTGGTAGGTGTCCGGACTGGTGGAACGGACTTCAAATACTCCTCAATAACCCGAGCTTTGTGCAGCATGTCTGTCAGCGTTGTCGCATTCTGCAATTCCACAGCTAAAGCAATACCCCTGTTTAAACCACTAAGAAAACGAGCCATAGATGCGGGCTCATCTTCCTGTACATTAGCCCTAAGTTTTGCCATCTCTAATTTTCTGTAGTACTCATCTACAGACATAGAACCTTGTACAAGAGTATGTAACTTTTTATACAATTCTCTAAAATAATAATCAGGTACAAAAATCCTACGCATAGATGTAGTTAAATCAAACCAAGAGAGAGGCGGTGCGCGGGCACGCATGGGGCGCGTATTCCAGCGCTGGTCCTGCTGTTGATTCCACCAGATTAGGGCATAGTCGGTGAAATGGACCACTGCAAGTTGGACTTTCTTGTGTTCCGGGATCGCATGAAGTTCAAAAATGCGCTCCATCTTCATCTCCCAGTCGAGATAGTCCTTTGGATTCGTGCCTCCGGCAAAGGGCGGAACGGTTGTCTTGCACTGACTGAGGCCTGCGAATGGCTGGTCTGCGGCATTGGGGCCTGGGCCGGCAACATCGTCGTCTGAGTCTGTGCGCCTCTGTTCCCGTTCAGTCCTCAGTTCGCGCGACTTCCTCAGTGAGTGTAGCGAATCGCGCGGAGAGTTGCGCAATCGCAGCCAGGATTTGCTCGTTTCCCAAAGGGTTAGGAGCACCTCCACCTGACATTGGATAAGAAAGCGAAAACATGTCTGCTAAGAATAAGGAAAAGTGAGAAATAAACTTACCCCCTTATTCCCCCAAGTGTTTCCCACCTAATATACACACAACCCTGTGTTTCACTCTAGGGTGGCGCCCTGTATAAGATGTGCACTCAAGCCTTTTTCCACTCAAACCTCCCGGTATTGATAAATGTATAAGGCACGCAGCAAATCACACAAAAGCAATAACACTTAAGAAAGAAGCAAAAATTTTCGCAAAAACCAACACTTGGTTCTGTTTTGAAACAAAATCTTTTCACATGTTTAAGATTGACAAACCCTAGAGTTAGTAAAATCTTTACTTGAATGGTAACCAATTGAAGGAGAATCAATGTAAAAGTAAAAGCGTACCTTTTTAAAGCATGTGAAAAGATACCTTATACTGTGACTTACACTTTTGATTCCCAGGCGCAAGAGTTTCAGGAGTCTCTCGTGGAACCGCCATCAACTTGCTATGCGTTGTAGAAGCACCAATCCAACTTATGGAATCCCTACAAAACAAACAGAAAAATGTTGCTCGGAGGTATCCCAACAAATGAATTAGTGAGCAAAAAATCTATAAACAAAATTTCAGCAAGACATATGAAGTACAAGAGTAAACTTCACACGCATATCAAATCGCCACACACGTCCTCTAAATAAGCAAAGAAACTGCTTTGGAACTTGAATGGTAATCTGATGGACTTCTAAGAACTTCTCCATTTGCACTTCCGAGGCCAAGTAAGAAGAAACAACAATGGCACCAAATCTCCCTGTAGGGGTCAATTTGCACAATGTTGTAGCTTTATAAGCCATTGCAGGGATCTCGTAGAATGGAACCCTAGTAGGTCACAAAGAATCATGGAAACCATGGCACCAAATGATGTGAATCCCTGATTCCCAACGCCGTGGAAACCAAGAATACGCGGAATGTGCCAAGGAAAGTCTAAATGCAAGACACTGCTCTTAAACCCTAGAATCCTTACCCTTGGATAAGGCAGACTACTAACTTACAAAGTAAATTAAACACGCAATTCGAACCAAGTGGAGTAAACTAGAATTCGAAGCAAAGCTTTGATTAATAGACAGAGCAATTATCTATTAGCCTATAGTTTCTTGACTTTTAGCAATTAACAAGCATGCAAATTACATAAGCCCAAAATAAAGGAGTGATTAAAAAAGTATAAATTCTAACTTAATCAATAATCAACTGAAATATAATGTTGAATTCGGCTGCCCTTATATAGGGGAGGGGTGGCCGAATTTAAGACCTAAATGAACTAGGAAAAGGAAGTGAAATTGGAAACCAATCAAGAGATTGATTTCATACAAGAACCAAATCCTAAAGGAACTAGGATTGGTTGAATTAAGTAATTCGGCTGCCATGTAGGATGGGCTGGCCGAATTTTACAAAAAGAATTTAAGGAAATAACAAATCACAAAAAGGTTTCAAGAAGGTAAACCTTTTTGGAAACTACCTAACAAATCAGCCAAGTTGTAACAAACTTGTAACAACCCTAACTAACTTGTAACAAACTTTGAGTAGAATTAGGAAACATGCACAAATCCTAATCCTTCCCTAACCTAAGCTTCCAAGTGGCGTGTGGGCTGTCTTCTTGTGGGCTTGATCTGGCTGAAATTGGTGAGATGGACTTCAAGGTGGTTTCGGCCCATTTTGAGGTGGCGCATGGTGGAATTGATGTAGGGAGGTTCTGGAATCTTCTGGAATCTCCCGGAATCTTTTCGGAACGTCAAAAATCAAGAATTTCAAGATTCTTCAAGATTTTCAAGTTTCTTCAAGATTCAGCAAACCGTGAAATTCAAGATTTTCAAGAAAATCAAGAACTTCAAGAAATGCCCTTTCCTTCAGCTGGATTGATTAGAAAATCTTGAATTTCAAGAAATGCCCTTTCCTTCAGCTGGATTGATTAGTAGGTGCCATTTCCTCTGTGATGGAGAGTAAAGTGACGCTTTTATCCTTCCTTCTATTCTCTTCAAGGGCGTTTGTGTCCGTAACGAGTTGGGCTTCTGTAGCACTCCTTTGAACAAGGTTTTCAAGATCTTCTCTGAGCTTCCTTGTCCTTCTTCGGGTCATAGGCCAAACTATGTCAACGAACGGATCTCTTTGATATGGGCTCGGGTCCTGGAGCATTGGCGGGCCTCTATGGAGCACACGAACCTCTGCTGCACTTTCCGAGTCCTCATTGCTCAAACTGGGATCCTCTGTGTACTAACTTGCCGAAGGGCTGGGGATGCCCTCATCATTCCCTCCCGGTTGGAAAGGATTCGACCTCGAATCAAAATCCTAGTCAAAATTAAACGGAGACAAGTCAGCAACATTAAAAGATGCACTAACGCTATACTCACCTGGCAGATCCAGTTTGTAGCCGTTATCCCTCATCTTTGCCATAACTTGAAAAGGCCCATCACCTCTGGGGTGGAATTTAGTCCTCCGGGCTGCTGGAAACCTTTCCTTCCTCATGTGAACCCAAACCCAGTCACCTGGTTCAAAGCTCACAGCCTTGCGACTTCGATTTGCATCTGAAGCATACTTGGCATTTTTCCTTTCGAGGTTCTCTCGAAACCTTTGATGAATTTTTCTGACGGTGTCTGCTTTCTGTTCGCCATCCAGACTTGTTTGATCCTTCAGGGGCAGTGGCAGTAAATCAGGACCGTCAACGGATTGAAGCCGTAGGCAGCTTCAAAGGGCGAAAATCCAGTTGATGAATGCTTGGAGCGATTATAGGCAAATTCTACAATCGGCAAGACCTGTTCCCAACCTGCAAGATTACTTTTAATCAGTGCCCTTAACAAATTCCCTACTGTTCGGTTGGTCACCTCAGTTTGACCATCCGTTTGTGATATGAACCCTTGATTTCAACTTGTGAAAACAAGAACTCAATGTGAAAAATTGCCAAGGAAAGTCTGTATGCAATACACAGCTCTCAAAACTTCTAAAATTCTTCGAACTTTATGAAATCTCCATTTCTTTACTGGAAAGACTAGTATTTACCATTTCTGTAACTTGTAAATACCATTTCCACCATTTCCTCAACTTGGAAATACCATTTCTACCATTTCCTTAGCTGGGATGATTAGTATTCACCATTTCCACCATTTCCACTTTGATGGCGAGTAGGGTAACTCTTGTAATCTTCATTTCCTTTTCATTAAGGTCATTGGAGCTTTCCTTTGTCTTCGTGGATTCTGACTCATAACTTGTGTTGTCTTAGCCTTAGATTTCCTCATCAGTTTGTGGATGACTAGTCGTAGAAAATAACAATTTAGTGCCTAGTCTAGACCACAATGTTTTCCAAAAATAACTCAAAAATTTAACATCCCTATCCGAGACGATTGTGCGTGGGATTCCATGTAGCCGAACCACTCCACTGAAGAACAGTTCAGAAACGTGTCTGGCATCATCTGTTTTCCTGCAAGGAATAAAGTGAGCCGTTTTAGAAAATCTGTCCACCACGACAAAAATTGAGTCATTACCTCGCTGTGTCCTCGGCAACCCTAAAATAAAATCCATAGAGATGTCAGTCCAAGGAACAGTTGGAATAGGCAAAGGTGTATAAAGACCATGAGGTTTGGAAGTAGACTTTGCTTTTAAACAGTTAATGCAACGTGAGCAAATAGTTTCTACATCCTTTCGCATTTTAGGCCAGTAAAAGTGTTCCTTTAACATGTCAAGTGTTTTAGTTACACCAAAGTGACCCATTAGCCCCCTATTATGTGCTTCACGCACCAGCAGTTTCCCTATAAGAACTATGTGGGATGCATAACTTATTGTTCTTATATAAAAAACCATTATGCTTAAAGAACTTCTGAAATGCACCATATTCGCATGCTTCATATAACATAGAAAAATCAGGATCAGAAGCATACAATTCCTTTAGTTATGAAAACCCTATATATGCATGATCAAGATTAGCGAGGGATTCATACCTGCGTGATAGAGCACCAGCTACCATATTATCTTTTCCCTTTTTATACTTAATAATATAAGGAAAAGTTTCAATAAAAGCAACCCATTTAGCATGATGTCTGTTCAACTTACCCTGTCCCTTAAGGTGTTTAAGGCACTCGTGATCTAAATGGACAATAAACTCCTTGGCCATCAAGTAGTGATGCCAAGTTTGTAATGCCCTTACCACGGCGTAGAGCTCCTTATCATATGTAGGATAATTTAAGGCAGCTCCCTCCCTTGAGTTTCTCACTAAAGTAGGCAATAGGTTTTCCTTCCTGCATTAAAACAACACCTATACCAATTCCTGAAGCATCACACATTAGTTCAAAAAATCTATCAAAATCAGGTAATGCTAAAACAGGAGCATGAGTGAGATCATACTTAAGAACAGTGAAGGCGTTTTCCTGTGACTGACCCCACAAAAATGGAACATTCTTCTTACACAATTCATTGAGGGGTGCGGCCTTGGTTGAAAAGTCCTTCACGAACCTCTGGTAAAAACTAGCTAACCCATGGAACGATCTTACCTGCGAGGCCGAGGTGGGAGTAGGCCATTCACGAATGGCTTTCACCTTTGTGTCTTCAACCTTGACACCATCCTTCGAAACAACAAACCCAAGAAAGACAACTTCCTCCACACAGAATGTACACTTTTTAATATTGGTATAAAATTTATTATCACGTAACTCAATTAATACCAACTTAATGTGCTCTATGTGTTCGGGCATGCTTCGGCTATAGATCAGAATATCAATAAAATAAACCACAACAAATTTCCCTATAAACTCTTAAGCACATGATTCATTAATCGCATGAAAGTACTAGGTGCATTTGTGAGGCCGAACGGCATAACTAACCACTTATACAAACCAAATTTAGTTTTAAAAGCAGTTTTCCATTCATCTCCTTCTTTCATTCTTATTTGATGATATCCTTGTGTTAGATCTATTTTCATGTAAATAGTAGAGCCATATAAATCTTCTAGTATGTCATCAAGCCTAGGGATAGGATGCCTATACTTAATGGTGATTTTATTAACAGCTCTACAATCCATGCACATTCTCCAAGTACCATCTTTTTTTGGAACAAGAATAACGGGTACTGCACAAGGGCTTAAAGATTCCCTTACCTGACCATTACCTAAAAGTTTGTCAACCTGACGTTGCTGCTCCTTTGTTTCCTCCGGACTTGCTTTGTACGCCGGGCGGTTTGGAATTGATGAGCTAGGTACGAAGTCAATCTAATGCTCAATTCCATGAAGAGGGGGCACTCCTGCCGGCAATTCTTCAGGAAACACATCTTCATATTCCTGCAAAAGAAACTTGACTTCCATAAGGAGATCCCTAGGGACGTTGTCAAGGTTAGTGGAATCATCCTTAGCAATAAGTACAAAGATACAACCATTTCCCCTTAACACTTGTTCGACTTCCCCCACTGTGGCAAAAAGGCCACAACTAGTATCTTTTTCTGAATGCTTATCAGAGTTCGCCTTACTAGTACCTTTTACAATTTGTTTACCCTTTCCCTTATCTTGTCGCTTTTCAGCTGCCCATGTGGTGATCTTGTCCTTCATCCTGACGGATTCAGCACGAACTTCCTGTGGGGAGAGAGGTAAAAAGGTATGGATCTTGCCCCTTTGGCAAATTGAGTAGGTATTAGCAACCCCGTCATGTGTAGCCTTCATGTCAAAGAGCCATGGTCATCCGAGCAGAATGTGACACGCCTCCATAGGGAGCACATCACAAGTAACCTGTCCCTCGAACTTACCTATAGCGAAAGTAACTCGCACCTGCTTGGTGACTCTGTAGCCATCTGAGCTGTCAAGCCATTGCAGCCGGTACGGATGTGGATGGTTAACTGTTGGGAGCTTGAGTGGTGAGGAAATCCAAGGCTAAGACAACACAAGTTATGAGTCAGAATCCACGAAGACAAAGGAAAGCTCCAATGACCTTAATGAAAAGGAAATGAAGATTACAAGAGTTACCCTACTCACCATCAAAGTGGAAATGGTGGAAATGGTGAATACTAATCATCCCAACTAAGGAAATGGTAGAAATGGTATTTCCAAGTTGTGGAAATGGTGGAAATGGTATTTACAAGTTACAGAAATGGTGGAAATGGTAACTACTAGTCTTTCCAGTAAAGAAATGGAGATTTCATAAAGTTTGAAGAATTTTAGAAGTGAAATGTTTTTTGAGCTTCTGAAATGATTCCAGAAGCTTCCAGAAGATTCCAGAAGCTTCCTACATCTACATCATCATGCTACATCAATTGGGCCGAATCCATCAAGCCCACTCCATGAACCCACATTCGGCCAAGCCCAAGCCCAAGGAGAAGCAATTCACAATTAGGGTTAGGGTTAGGAGGAGAATTAAGGTTTTGTGCATGTTACCCAATTCTCTTCATAGTTTCCTCTTTTTCTTTTCTCCTTTATTTTTCGGTTTTCCCTTTTCTTTAAAGGTAAAATCTGAATTTTTCCTTCCTTTTTCCTTGAGAATTTCGTTCATAACCTTTCCTTATGGAAGACGAAATTTCCCCTTCTTTTCTTTTACTTTTTCAGCAAGTAAGTTCCTTTTTCTTGCTGATTTTTGTGAGTTACTTAATCTCTTGATTAAGCTCCAAATTTATGTTTTCTTTCCTTATTTTCTCTTGTATTTTCGTGCATCTACACCTATAAATAGGGGTGCTGCACTTCATTATTTTACAGTGATTAATTGAATGAAAGTTTATACTTTATTATTCACTCTTCTTTATTTTGGCTTAAGTAATTTGCATGCTTTGTTAATTGCTAAAGTATAGGAACTATGGGCTAATTAGATAATTGCTCTATCTAATTGCATGCTTTGTTTCGCCTCTATTATTCTCCACTTGGTTCGAATTGCGTGTTTAATTTAACTTGTTAAATTAGTAGTCTGCCGAATCCAAGGGTAAGGATTCTAGAGTTTTGAATGCTGCGTCTTGCATACAGACTTTCCTTGGCAATTTTCCGCATTGAGTTCTCATTTTCACAAGTTGAAATCAAGGGTTCACATCATTGAGCTTTTCAACCATGTACTCACTGGTGATATTGGTGCAGCTCCCGCCGTCAACTATCAGAACGCATACACCTCCATTGACTTTGGTCCTGGTATGGAAGATGTTGGTCCGTTGAGAAGCATCCTGGGCAACAGCTGTAGTTAAGGATCGGGACACAATGGCCATCTGGCTATAGTCTTCAGGGCGATGAAGGTCCTCCTCTGTATCGGATTTGCTGTTGTCAGCCAACTATGGGATGCAATTGGCTTCTTCATCGTTGTCTTCTTCTTCTGAGATGTACTCACCATCCTGCCCTAATAGTACTTTTCTGATGTTAGGACAGTCCCGCATGTAATGCCCGCGGCCAGAACACCTATGGCAGGTGATTTGCGAAATGCTCTGCCTGGGGGTGCTTGGCGTTTTAGCTACTGAAGAAGAAGAGGTGGTTGGGCCAGATTGAATAGCTTTACGTTCAGTGTTGAACGGCTTCTTGGCGAGTGTTGGCGTGTACACCGAATTCTTTCTCCAAGTAGGGGCGTTGGCAGGCATCCTAGCTGGTGGAACCATCTTCAGGTATTCTTCCATCACCCTGGCTTTGTGTAGCATATCCGTCAAACTAGTAGCATTATGCAATTCTACCGCTAAAGCTATCCCTCTATTAAGCCCACTAAGAAAACGTGCCATGCTAGCGGCATCGTCTTCGATTATATTGGCCCTAATCTTAGCCATCTCTAATTTCTTATAATAAGCATCGACAGACAAAGAACCCTGTACAAGAGTGTGTAACTTCTTATACAATTCTCTAAAATAATACGCAGGTACAAAAGTCTTGCGCATCGCTGTCGTCAAATCAAACCATGAAATAGGTGGCGCACGTGCACGCATAGGCCTAGTATTGGGCCTCTAGTCCAACTCCTGATTCCACCAAACGAGTGCATATTCGGTGAAATTGACCACCGGGAGTGGAGCCTTCTTGTGTTCGGGAACCGAGTGAAGCTCAAAGATTCACTCCATCTTGATCTCCCAGTCTAAGTATTCTTCTGGGTCCATACCTCTAGTGAAAGAAGGCACAGATGTCTTTAGTTGACTTAGACCTTCAAAGGGCTTTATGTCAGTGCCAACTCGTGGGGTGTGGATGTCTTCCTCCTCCTCGAACCGATCCTACTGGGCCGTCCTTATCTCATCGACCTCGACCTTGAGGTCTGTGAATTGATTGGTTAAATTCACAATGGCAGCCATGAGTTGCGCATTCGTAACTGGGGGCGCGTCTCCTCCTGACATGCCTAGTAACCAAGAAAGATCCTGATAAGAACAAGTAAAAGTGAGCAGAGTAACCTTACTCCCCTGTTCCCCTAGAATGGCCCTCCTAAAAAAAACTACACACAACCCTGTGTATCGCTCTTAGGGATGGCAACCCTTATGTGCTGGATCACTCAGCCTTTTACCTGTATACTCAATTAATTTAACAAAATCCTGGGCAAAGGTAACAAGCAAGCAAGCAATCACACAAAGAACAAACTATATAGGAAAGTAGTCAAAAATCTTTTGGAAAAAAGAACTTGGTTCGATTTTCAGTTGTAAAAATACCTTTTCGAAAAAGAAATTTTAATAATATAGCTTAAATAAGAAGTACACCAAAAGGAACTTTTGGGGAGAAGCCCTCAAAGTTCAGAGATAATGGCAGTTCATGAAGACAAAATTCAATCTATAATTCAGAGTAAATGTTCAGGTCGTACGAAAAGATAGCAAGCTAAAGAAGCAGGGCAATTCAATTGACGAAGCAAGAATAATTAGCAGTTTTGAAACAAATCAGGAAAGACCTAATTAACCCAAGAAGTGATCACCCTACCCAACGGGTAATCAAGAAACCAATTCCAACCAATTATTCAAGTGTTCGAAAAAATTCCAACCAATTGCCACAAAGATACAAAAATTGCAATTTTATCACCTCCCAATCCAAATATGCGATTTAGAACTTTAGACAGCACGACGATACAGTTTCAGGAATTCGATATTGTCTAGAATTCAAAAGAAGGTACGCATGCAGATATATCACAAATTGCAAAACAAGGTGAGTGGCTTAACTTCAACCGCCAAAGTTCACCGAATTCAATAAAATTGCAAATAGGGAAAGGTGTGTAAAACAGTCCAATAAAGAGCAATTTCAGCAACAAAAAGTGTCAGTTATCCTTTAATTGCAACCGAAAACAGCACTAATTGGATCCACAAAGGCAATTGCAAAAATAGTACCAAAAGTGAGCAAAAATCCCTAGCTTTTAAAACCCTAAAACCGATTTTCCCAAATTATTAAGAAATCGATTTTAACCCTTTCTTTTCGCAAATTCTTTGATGTGAACTGGAGTTCACGTGCGGAATACTTGCCAAGGAAAGTCTGGAAATTGCGAGACGTAGCTCTTAACCTCTAGAATCCCTACCTTGGATTCGGCAGTCTACTAAAATTAAGCGAAGCTAATTTTAAACACGCAGATCGAACAAAGTTTAAGAACAAAAGAGTCAAAACAAAAGCATGCATTCTAGGCAGAGCAATTACCTAAAAAGCTATTGTTTCTAAACTTATAGTAATTCACAAAGCATGCAAACTACGAAAGCTCAAAATAAGAGAATGATCCAAGAAGTATAAAACTATACTATTCTATTACTTGAATCAAAATTGTGTGTTGAAAAATGATGAAGAGGACCCCTATTTATAGTTATAGGCAGCCGAATTCTTCAGTACAAAGTAGTAGAAAGCAACTAAAATTGGAACTCAATCAAGAGATTGATTCCTTACAAACTGAAACCTAAAAGAACTAGGTTTAGTTGATGATAGTGATTCGGATTTCACAAGGGTGAATCTAGCGGAAATTCTATACTAAATAACAAGTAGAAATGAATCAAAACTAAGAAGTAGAAATCAATCGAGAGATTGATCTCTTGAAAAGAAACAAACCTAAAGGAACTAGGTTTGTTAAGAGATAATAATTCGGGTGAATTATTGGATAATTTCAGCCAAAAATTATCTTCAAAATAAGAAATAAAATTAAAATACAACAAGAGTTTAAGTAGAAACTCTCATTGAAAACTACTACTAGAATTAACTTAAGTTGTAAACTCAAACTAACTCCTTAATTAAAACCCTTCACAATTTCGGATTGGGCTTCTCAATTGGGCTTCCCAATTTTGGAATTTCCTCTCCTTCTCTTGGTCTGGGCTGGCCGAATTTATGAAGGTGGGTTGCGAGGGGATTCGGCCCAAAACTCAATGGCGTGTCTGTGAAAAGTGTAGGAAGCTTCTAAAAGCTTCCGGAATCATTTCTGAAACTCAAATTTTACAAATTCTTCATTTCTTCATGATTCTTAAATTTAGACCCCTTTTCGGAAATGGTGAGTAAAATGACCATTTTACCCTTCTGACTCTTCTGGACTTTATCTTCAGGGGTTTGTGCTTCGGATGCCATCTGGGATTGCCGAGAACACTCTTGGACTAGGTTCTCAAGGTCGGCCTTGAGTTTCCTTGTCCTTCTGCGTGTCATTGGCCCAATGATATCCACCAATGGATCTCTCTGGTATGGGCTCGGGTCCTGGAGCATAGCTGGGCCTCGATGTAGCACACGAACAGGCTCTGCTTCCTTTCTCGAGTCCTCTACCTCAACTTGTAGATCCTCTCTGCTTGGACTTGTCGATGGGTTAGGGATGGCCTCATCATTCCCTCGCGGTTGGAAAGGATTCGACCTCGAATCAAGATCCTGGTCAAAATTAAACGGAGACAAGTCAGCAACATTAAAAGATGTACTAACACTATACTCACCTGGTAAGTCAAGCTTGTAAGCGTTATCCCCCATCTTAGCAATAACTTGAAAGGGCCCATCGCCTCGGAGATGTAACTTTGTTCTCCGGGCAGCTGGAAACCTCTCCTTTCTCATGTGAACCCAAACCCAATCACCAGGTTCAAAGCTCACTGCCGTACGCCTTTGATTTGCAGCTTTGGCGTTACGTGCATTCGTCTTCTCTATATTCTGACGAACCTTCTCATGCAACCGCTTAACAGCTTTTGCTTTCTGTGCTCCATCAAGACTTGTCTGATCCTTCAGGGGCAGTGGCAGTAAATCCATCACTGTTAGCGGGTTGAAGCCGTAGGCGACTTCGAATGGCGAAAACCCTGTTGAGGAATGCCTGGAGCGATTGTAGGCAAACTCTGCAATCGGCAAGACTTGTTCCCAACTCGTCAAGTTCTTCTTAATTAGCGCCCTCAGTAGATTTCCTAAGGTGCGGTTGGTCACCTCCATCTCACCATCCGTTGGGGATGACTAGTGGTCGAGAATAGCAACTTAGTTCCTAACCGAGACCACAACGTCTTCCAAAAGTAACTCAAAAACTTCACGTCTCTATCTGACACGATGGTGTACGGAATGCCATGTAGCCGAACTATTTCCTTGAAGAATAAGTCCGCAACATGCTTTGCATCATCAGATTTCTTGCATGGGATAAAATGAGACATCTTAGAAAATCTGTCCACGACAATGAAGAGTGAGTCATTACCTCTTTGCGTCCTCGGCAACCCTAAAATAAAATCCATAGAGATGTCAGTCCAAGGAACAGAAGGTACAGATAACGGTGTGTAAAGACCATGGGGCTTAGACGTAGACTTTGCTTTGAGACATTCAATGCAGCGTGAGCAAATAGACTCTACATCTTTACGCATTTTAGGCCAATAGAAGTGTTCTTTAAGCATATCAAGTGTTTTATGGACACCAAAATGACCCATTAGTCCCTCACTGTGCGCTTCACGCACCAGTAGCTCCCTAGTTGAACTACGTGGGATGCATAACTTATTTTCTTTAAACAAAAAGCGATCTTGCCTAAAGAATTTCTAAAATGCACCAGATTCACATGCTTCATAAATATTGGAAAAATCTAAATCAGAAGCATACAATTCCTTACGATATGCAAACCCTAATGATGAATGATCAAGTAAAGTAAGGGCTTCATACCTCCGAGATAGAGCGTCAGCTACCATATTCTCCTTTCCCTTTTTATACTTAATGATATAAGGAAAAGTTTCAATGAAAGATACCCACTTAGCGTGACGTCTGTTCAACTTACCCTGTCCCTTTAGATGTTTAAGGGACTCGTGGTTCGAGTGCACAATGAACTCCTTGGCCATCAAGTAATGCTGCCAAGTTTCTAAAGCACGAACCACTGCATAGAGCTCCTTGTCGTAAGTCGAGTAATTCAAGGCAGCTCTGATGTGGACGGTTGTACACATGCGGATAATGTTGCCAAGGACCTTGTGATTAAGTGACAAGCTCTTACAAAACCTTTAACTCACGTTCGGATTTGATAAAACAAAGGAAAAACTATCCTGGCCAACTTGTTTATAAATTCGAACCAAGTGCAAGAAAGAGGTGTGAAACATGCGAATAACTAGGCAGAGCAAGAACCTAATTAGCTAAGTTTCATGCAAGTATGTAAATTACGACATGCAAATACATAAAGCAATAAAATGAGGTACTTCAAACACTAAGTTTATGATCTGAAATACACTGAATATTATTGATGTTTTGGTCACCTATTTATAGGTGAGGGTGGCCGAAAATTAGTACAAGAATTAGAAAAAGAAAAGAACTAGAATTGGAAATTAACCAAGAGGTTAATTTCTTGTACAATTACCAAACCCGGAAAGAATAGGAATGGTAAGAAAAGGTAAGTAGAATTCGGTTTTACCTTAAACATGAGGTAGCCGAATTTTGTAAACTAAAAATCAAGAAAAGAATAAAATTCCTACTTCCAAAAAGAATAAGGAAACCCTTTTTGGAAATTAATTTAAAAGAATAAAACAACTTAATTAAGTAAAAAGAAAAGATCCCTAATTTTGGCAACTAGCCGTTTGGACTAGCCGTTGGAGGGGCTAGCCGTTGGGCTTGCTTGTGCGGCTTCTCCTTGCTTCCTTTTGGGCTGGCCGAAACTTGTGGGCTGGTCCATGAGTTTTGGGCTGGCCCAAATTGTAGGGAACTTTATTAATTTGTTTCTTTTAAGTCCAAGAACCTCCCGGCATCTTCAAGACTTCAAGAAACAGCCTTCTTCTTCATGAGTACTTGATGATTTGTGCCTCTTCTTCAAAGATATTTAGAAGAGTTGCAAATCGCACATTTCCTCCATTTTGCTCCAAGGCGTGGGCTTCTATAATCAGCTGAGCATCCTGATGGCAAGCTTGAACAAGGTTGTTGAGTGCGCCTCGAACCTTCTTCGCTCTGCTTCTGGTCATGGGCCCAGTGATGTCTACAAGTGGATCCCTCTGGTATGGGCTTGGATCCTGAAGCATTGTCGGGCCTCGATGTAGAACTCGAACCTCCTCCTCAGCTTCTCCGGAATCACTTGTAGTTTGACTTGTTGCGTGTTGACTTTGGATGCCCGCATCATCCCCTCCCGGTTGAAAAGGATTTGTCCTCAAATCAGCAACCTGTTCATCAACAAAAGGAGATAAGTCAGCAACATTAAAGGAAGAACTAACACCATACTCACCTGGGAAGTCAAGCTTGTAGGCGTTAGGTCCAATCTTGGAAACGATCTGAAAAGGTCCATCGCCCCTTGGATGGAGTTTGGTCCTTCTTGCTGCAGGGAATCGTTCCTTCCTCATGTGAACCCAAACCCAGTCTCCTGGTTCGAAGTTCACAGCCTTGCACCGTTGGTTTGCATTGGCGGCGGCTTTGGCATAAGTTTTCTCCAGATTTGCGCGAACTCTGGCATGAATGCGCTGGACGGTTTCTGCTTTCCTTGCACCATCTGGATTAACTTGTTCTTTTATCGGTAAAGGAATGAGATCCATCACCGTCAAAGGAGTAAAGCCGTAGGCAACTTCAAATGGACAGAACCCTGTTGAGGAGTATTTGGTTCGGTTGTAGGCAAACTCTGCAACCGGCAAGATGTCTTCCCAACGCTTGAGGTTCTTCTGAATCAATGCTCTGAGTAGGTTGCCAACGGTTCGGTTGGTGACTTCCGTCTGACCATCTGTCTGTGGATGACTTGTTGTCGAAAACAACAGTTTTGTGCCGAGGCGAGACCACAAAGTCTTCCAAAAATAACTCAAGAATTTGACGTCGTGATCTGACACAATTGTGCGTGGTATCCCATGCAACCAAACTATTCCCTGAAAGAACAACTCAGCTACATGTCTGGCATCATCTGATTTCCTGCAAGGAATGAAATGCGCCATTTTAGAAAACCGATCAACAACGACAAATAAAGAATTATTACCTTTCTGCGTCCTCGGAAGCCCTAGAATAAAATCCATAGAAATGCCAGTCCAAGGTACACAAGGTACAGGTAAAGGCGTGTAAAGTCCATGGGGCTTAGAAGCAGATTTAGCTTGCAAACAATTAATGCATCGAGAGCAAACATTCTGTACATCCTTAAGCATATGCGGCCAGTAAAAGTGTTCATGCAACAGTTCAAGTGTTTTATGCACACCAAAATGACCCATAAACCCCCCACTATGAGCTTCACGAACCAGTAATTCCCTAGTTGATGTGGACGGTTGTACACATGCGGATAAAGTTGCCAAGGACCTTGTGATTAAGTGACAAGCTCTTACAAAACCTTTAACTCACATTCGGATTTGATAAAACAAAGGAAAAACTATCCTGACCAACTTGTTTATAAATTCGAACCAAGTGCAAGAAAGAGGTGTGAAACATGCGAATAATTAGGCAGAGCAAGAACCTAATTAGCTAAGTTTCATGCAAGTATGTAAATTACGACATGCAAATACATAAAGCAATAAGAGGAGGTACTTCAAACACTAAGTTTATGATCTGAAATACACTGAATATTATTGATGTTTCGGTCACCTATTTATAGGTGAGGGTGGCCGAAAATTAGTACAAGAATTAGAAAAAGAAAAGAAGTAGAATTGGAAATTAACCAAGAGGTTAATTCCCTTTACAATACCAACTCCTGAAAGAAGTAAGAGAATGGTAAGAAAAGAAAAGGTAATTTCGGATTTACCATAAACAAGTGGCAGCCGAAATTGTCAACTGAAAATAAGGAAAAGAATAAAATTCCTACTTCCAAAAAGAATAAGGAAACCCTTTTTGGAAACTAACTTAAAATAAAATAACTTAATTAAAAATCTGAAAATAATCCCTAAAACCGTGTGGCTTCTCCTTGGGCTGGCCGTGTGGGCTTTCTCCTTGGATGGGCCGTGCGGCTTCCCTTGTGGACTCCTTGGGCTGGCCGAAAACTTGTGGGCTGGTCCATGAGTTTTGGGTCGGCCCAAATTGTAGGGAACTTTATTAATTTGTTTCTTTTAAGTCCAAGAACCTTCCGGCATCTTCAAGACTTCAAGAAACAGCCTTCTTCTTTAATGTGAAGTGCTGAATTGCGCCTCTTCTTCAAAGATTGTTAGAAGAGTTGCAATTTGAACATTTCCTCCATTTTCCTCCAAGGCGTGAGCTTCCATTTGGCGTCCATCTTTCTGACTCATAATGTGTGCTGTTTTAGCTCTGGATATCCTCATCACTAGTGGAACTACGAGGGATGCATAACCTATTTTCCTTAAACAGAAAACCATCCTGTCTAAAGTACTTTTGGAATGCACCAGATTCACATGCTTTATACAAATCAGCAAAATCAACATCAAAAGCATATAAATCCTTGAGGTATGCGAAACCTAACAAAGTATGATCAAGAATTGTCAGAATTTCATACCTGCGAGATAGAGCGTCAGCAACTAAATTATCCTTACCTTTCTTATACTTAATGATATAAGGAAAAGATTCAATAAAGTTAACCCATTTTGCATGACGTCTATTTAACTTATTTTTTCCTTTTAAGTGCTTAAGAGACTCATGATCACTATGAACAACAAATTCCTTAGACATCAAATAATGTGACCACGTTTCAAAAGCACGGACAACAGCATAGAGCTCCTTATCATATGTAGGATAATTTAAGGCAGCCCCTTTAAGCTTCTCACTGAAAAAGGCGATAGGCTTTCTTTTCTGCATTAATACTGCGCCAATTCCAACACCTGATGCATCACACATTAGTTCAAACACTTTATCAAAATCAGGTAATGCTAAAACAGGTGCATGAGTGAGATCATGCTTTAAAACAGTAAAAGCTTTTTCCTGAGCTGGCCCCCACACAAATGGCGTGTTCTTCTTGCAGAGATCATTGAGGGGCGCGGCTTTAGTGGAGAAATCTTTCACAAACCGCCTGTAGAATCCAGCCAATCCATGGAATGACCGAACCTGGGCGGCCGAGGTTGGTTGCGGCCAATCCCTAATGGCCTTCACCTTGGCATCATCAAACACCATCTGCAGAGACTACAAAACCAAGAAAAACAACTTCCGAAACGCAAAAGGTACACGTTTGCATCTTGGCATATAACTGATTAGCACGTAATTCAATTAAAACCAAACGAAGATGTTCAACATGCGAATTATAATCTCTGGAATAGATCAAGATATCATCAAAATACACAATAACAAATTTACCTATAAACTTTCTAAGCACATGATTCATTAACCTCATGAAAGTACTAGGTGCATTTGTGAGACCAAAGGGCATGACTAACCACTCATATAAACCAAATTTAGTTTTAAAAGCAGTCTTCCTTCGTCCCCCTCTCTCATGCGAATTTGATGATAGCCCTATGTTAGATCATTTTTGTATAAACAGTAGAACCATGCAAATCTTCTAACATGTCATCAAGCCTAGGGATAGGATGCCTATACTTGATTGTTATCTTATTTACAGCTCTACAATCCATACACATTCTCCATGTACTTTCTTTCTTAGGGACTAGAATAACAGGTACAGCACAAGGACTTAGAGATTCCCTTACCTGACCATGAAACCAATAGCTTCTCGATTTGCGCTTGCAGCTCCTTCGTTTCCTCCGGATTTGCTTTGTACGCAGGGCGATTTAGTATAGGCGCGCCAGGGATGAAGTCAATCTGATGTTCAATTCCTCGAAGTAGCGGCAGACCCTGCGGCAACTTGTCTGGAAATACATCAGCGAATTCCTGCAACAAAGAATTGACTTCTGTAGGGATATCCCGAGGGATATCGTCAGGGTTAGCACAGTTATCTTTACAGACTAAAACAAATACATCCGCATTGCTGTCTAACACTTGACCTATCTCTCCTCTTGTTGCAAAACAGCTACTCCTAACTTTGTCCTGATCAGGCTTATCAGAGTTCGCCTGACTACCCTTTACAACAAGTTCTTTCCCCTTACCCTTCGCTTGGCGCCTTTCAGCTTCCCATTGAGCGAGTGACTCCTTCATACGAACAGCTTCTGATCGCACTTCAGCCGGTGGCATGGGTAGGAACGTGTGGATCTTGCCCTCCTAGCAGACCGAGTAAGTGTGGCGACCCCTCATGTGTTGCCTTCAGGTCAAAGAGCCATGGTCGTCCGAGTAGAATGTGACAAGCCTCCATTGGCAGAACATATCATAAAACCGTGGATTCGAACTTACCGATAGCGTATGGTACGCTTACCTGCTTTGTGACTCTGTAGCCATCTGAGCTGTCGAGCCATTGAAGCCGATAAGGACGGGGACGATTGATGACAGGGAGGCACAGCTTATCAACCATATACTCACTAGCAACATTAGTACAACTCCCTCCATCAATAATCAGAACACATAACTTTCCATTTACCTTTGTTCGGGCATGGAAAATGTTTGTCTGCTGGGACGTGTCCGGGACAGCAGCCAGAGTGCGAGTAACCATGATGAGGATATCCAGAGCTAGAACAGCACACATTGTGAGTCAGAAAGATGGACGCCAAAAGGAAGCAAACGCCTTGGAGCAAAATGAAGGAAATGTTCAAATTGCAACTCTTTTAACCATTCTTGAAGAAGAGGCGCAATTCTCCACTTCCTAATAAAGAAGAAGGCTGTTTCTTGAAGTCTTGAAGATGCCGAAAGGTTCTTGGGCTTTAAAGAAACAATTCATGAAGTCCCTACATTTTGGGCCGACCCAAACTCATGGAGACCAAGTCCACAAGTTTCGGCCAGCCCAAGAAGCCCACAAGAAGCCGCATGGACAGCCCACAAAGGAAGCCCACACGGCCTTAATTAGTTAGGGTCTTTTAAGTCACTTAAGTGTTCTTTTTACTCTTTTAGTTAGTTTCCAAAAAGGGTTCCTTCTTGATCTCTTTTTGGGAGTAGGATTTTTATTCTTTCCTTATTGTTTTTAAGTGTAAATTCGGCTGCCTCTTAACAAAAAGGGGGTGAACGAAATTACCTTTTCTTTTTCTTACCAAATTCTACTTCTTTCCGGATTTGGTAAAGGAAATTAACCTCTTGGTTAATTTCCAATTCTTTTCCTTATTTTCTTTCTTATTTTCGGCCACCCCTACACCTATAAATAGGGCAGCCATGCATAATAATATTCAGAGTATTTCAGATCAAAAACTTAGTGTTTGAGATACCTCCTTTTATTGCTTTATGTATTTGCATGTCGTAGTTTACATAATTGCATGAACTTAGCTAATTAGGTTATTTGCTCTACCTAATTATTCGCATGTTCAAAACTCTTTTCTTGCACTTGGTTCGAATCTAAAACAAAAACAACTAGATTAGGTCTTTTTGTTTATTCTGATTTCGAAGGTAAGATAGAGTCTTATACGAGCTCGCCGCTTAATCACAAGGTCCTTGGCAACTTAATCCGCATGTGTACAACCGTCCACATCAATTGGTATCAGAGCTAAGGAGTGGTTTCGTGGCTGGAGGAGATCAACCGATCAAATCCTTTCCAGGTGTTTTCTTTTCCTTATCTTGAATTTTGGATTAGACTTCATCTTCTTGGGGAAATTTTTTTCTTCAAGCTTTTAATTTTCGGTTTTGCTGCTGTTTCTCCATCTTTTCAAACCGAAATTTTCTAAATACCCAGACTGCCCTTGCTGTAAAAATTCAGAAAATAAATGGGTTTTAGAAAATAAGTTCGGGTTTTTGGCAATCGGGTTTAAGAAATTTCAAGGGTTCGGTTTTTGTGCTTCAAATTGGGTTCGGGTTTTTGCTTCTTTTAGGGTTCTTGGATTTTTTCTTCTCCTAAACCCTAAACCCTAAAAACCTAACCCTAAACCCTAAAAACCCTAAACCCTAACCCTAAACCCTAAACCCTAATTTCGGTTTTTGGGTTCGGTTTTCTGTTTTGGTTTTGCTATTCGGGTTTTCAGTTTCGGGTTCCATTCTCGGGTTACCTACTTTCTAAGGGTTTTCGGGTCTTGCTTGGGTTTATCTATTGCTGGGCTTCTTGCGAATTATTTCTATCCCTCTTGTGCTGTTTTGTTGAGAAATAGTGAGTTTTTGCGGTTGATGTTAAGCAGCTCACTTTGTTTGCGCATTGAAAAATTATATGCTCTAGTTTGGGATACCTTGTTTTGAATTCTTGAAAATATATTGAATTCTTGGTTTTGTATCCTTGTGCTGCTAAGATAATTCCTAGGAATAGGTTAGTGAGTCAAAAATTGAACTTGCTAGCCTAGGGTTGTCAATTCTTGAAATCGCATCTTGCTGCAATTTGGTGCTGTTTTCGGTTAATTGAGGGATTAGAAATCGCAAGTTGGGTACTGTTTTGCCTATTAGGAGCATTGATAAATTGTGGGGATTGGTTTCTTGATTACCTATTGGGTGGGTGATCTCTTCTTTGGGTAGTTTTAGGACTTTCCTAAAGTTGTTTCAATTCTGCTTATATTTCTTTGCTTCTATTCAATTTTGAATTGCCCTGCTTTCATATTGCCTAGTTATCTTTTCGTGCTACCTGAACATTAGATCTTTAATTATAGTTGGATTTTGTCATCGTGCACACTCATCTTTTCTGAAATTTGAGGGCTTATCCCCGAAATTTCCTGTTGTGTACTTCATATCTGAACTATATTACAAATATCGTTTTGCGAAAAGATTTTTCAAAATTAGAACCAAGTGTTGGTTTTAGCGAAAATTTTTGCTTCTTTCTTAAGTGTATTGCTTTTGTGTGATTTGCTGCGTGCCTAATACATTTATCAATATCGGGAGGTTTGAGTGGTAAAAGGCTTGAGTGCACATCTTATACAGGGCGCCACCCTAGAGTGAAACACAGGGTTGTGTGTAGCTATTCGGTGGGAAACACTTGGGGGAATAAAGGGTAAGGTTATTTTCTCACTTTTCCTTATTCTTAGCAGACAGGTTTTCGCTTTCTTATCCAATGTCAGGTGGAGGTGCTCCTAACCCTATAGGAAACGAGCAAATCCTGGCTGCGATTGCGCAACTCTCCGCGCGATTCGCTACTCTCACGGAGGAAGTCGCCGACCTCAGGACTGAACTGAACAGGATCAGAGGCGCACAGACTCAGACGACGATGTTGCCCCCCCAGGCACCAACGCCGCAGACCAGCCATTCGCAGGCCTCAGTCAGTGCAAAACTACCGTTCCACCCTTTGCCGGAGGCACGAATCCTGAGGAGTACTTAGACTGGGAGATGAAGATGGAGCGCATCTTTGAGCTTCATGCGATCCCAGAGCACAAGAAGGTCCAGCTCGCAGTTGTACATTTCACAGACTATGCCCTAATCTGGTGGAATCAGCAGCAGGACCAGCGCAGAAATACACGCCCAATGCGTGCCCGCCACAGCGCCTCTCTCTTGTTTGATTTGACTACTTCTATGCGTAGGACTTTTGTACCGGACTATTATTTTAGAGAATTGTATAGGAAATTACATACTCTTGTACAAGGTTCTATGTCTGTAGATGAGTACTATAGAAAGTTAGAGATGGCAAAAATTAGGGCTAATGTACAAGAAGATGAGCCCGCATCTATGGCTCGTTTTCTTAGTGGTTTAAACAGGGGTATTGCTTTAGCTGTGGAATTGCAGAATGCTACAACGCTGACAGACATGCTGCACAAAGCTCGGGTTATGGAGGAGTATCTGAAGTCCGTTCCACCAGTCCGGACACCTACCAGCGCCCCACCAACTTGGCACAAGAATCCGACCTACTCGCCACCAGCAAGGAGGCCGATCATGTCTGAGCGCAAAGCCCTAGTCCCTGTTGCCGCCGCCCCCTCTTCTTCATCTCACAGCAGAAAACGCCATCCACTCCCAGACAGTCTATCAGCAACGTAACTTGCCACAAATGCTCAGGCCGTGGCCACTACATGAGGATTGTCCAAATATCCGGAAGGTCTTGTTGGGACAAGATGGTGAGTACATTTCAGAGAGAGGATGAAGAAGACCCAACCGTTGACCCTACAAAGGAGTTAACTGACAGCACTCCGTCAGAGCCTGTGGAGCAGTTCGAATTTCTTGAAGAAGATCCATCTCAGAACTTGGTTACTCGCACTCTGACTACAGCTGCTGTCCCGGACACGTCCCAGAGGACAAACATTTTCCATGCCCGCACCAAGGTAAATGGAAAGTTATGTGTTCTGATTATTGATGGAGGGAGTTGTACTAATGTTGCTAGTACTCTATATGGTTGATAAGCTGCGCCTCCCTATCATCAATCATCCCCGTCCTTATCGGCTTCAATGGCTCGACAGCTCAGACGGCTACAGAGTCACCAAGCAGGTAAGCGTACCATACGCTATCGGTAAGTTCGAATCCACGGTTTTATGTGATGTTCTGCCAATGGAGGCTTGTCACATTCTACTCGACGACCATGGCTCTTTGACCTGAAGGCAACACATGATGGGGTCGCCAACACTTACTCGTTCTGCCAGGAGGGCAAGATCCACACATTCCTACCCATGCCACCGGCTGAAGTGCGATCAGAAGCTGTTCGTATGAAGGAGTCACTCGCTCAATGGGAAGCTGAAAGGCGCCAAGCGAAGGGTAAGGGGAAAGAAATTGTTGTAAAGGGTAGTAAGGCGAACTCTGATAAGCCTGATCAGGACAAAGTTAGGAGTAGTTGTTTTGCTCGGGGAGAGATAGGTCAAGTGTTAGACAGCAATGATGATGTACTTGTTTTAGTATGTAAAGATAATTGCACTAACCCTGACGATATCCCTCAGGATATCCCTATGCAAGTCGTTTCTTTGTTGCAGGAAGAAGACAAACCGAAGGAGACAAAGAAGTTGCAAAGACAGTTCGACGAGCTTTTGGCTCACGATCAGAACTACTGCAAAGCACTGTTGCCTGTTGGCTACGCTGCCAAAGAGATGTCAAAGGAGCTTGACGCCCGTGATGGCGATATACCTTTTCAGATCTGTCAACAATTGGGCATCATGCTTACATGCTTACAGGTAAGTATGATCTATGTTTTGTGTTAATCTTCCTGACTTGTTTCTGTTTGTTTTCAGCGCCTTCGGATCCTTCGGACGATCCTTTCCAACCGGGAGGGGATGATGAGGATATCCAGAGCTAGAACAGCACACATTATGAGTCAGAAAGATGGACGCCAAAAGGAAGCAAACGCCTTGGAGCAAAATGAAGGAAATGTTCAAATTGCAACTCTTTTAACCATTCTTGAAGAAGAGGCGCAATTCTCCACTTCCTAATAAGGAAGAAGGCTGTTTCTTGAAGTCTTGAAGATGACGGAAGGTTCTTGGGCTTTAAAGAAACAATTCATGAAGTCCCTACATTTTGGGCCGACCCAAACTCATGGAGACCAAGTCCACAGTTTCGGCCAGCCCAAGAAGCCCACAAGAAGCCGCATGGACAGCCCACAAAGGAAGCCCACACGCCTTAATTAGTTAGGGTCTTTTAAGTCACTTAAGTGTTCTTTTTACTCTTTTAGTTAGTTTCCAAAAAGGGTTCCTTCTTGATCTCTTTTGGGAGTAGGATTTTTATTCTTTCCTTATTGTTTTTAAGTGTAAATTCGGCTGCCTCTTAACAAAAAGGGGGTGAACGAAATTGCCTTTTCTTTTTCTTACCAAATTCTACTTCTTCCGGATTTGGTAAAGGAAATTAACCTCTTGGTTAATTTCCAATTCTTTTCCTTATTTTCTTTCTTATTTTCGGCCACCCCTACACCTATAAATAGGGCAGCCATGCATAATAATATTCAGAGTATTTCAGATCAAAAACTTACTGTTTGAGATACCTCCTTTTATTGCTTTATGTATTTGCATGTCGTAGTTTACATAATTGCATGAACTTAGCTAATTAGGTTATTTGCTCTACCTAATTATTCGCATGTTCAAAACTCTTTTCTGCACTTGGTTCGAATCTAAACAAAAACAACTAGATTAGGTCTTTTTGTTTATTCTGATTTCGAAGGTAAGATAGAGTCTTATACGAGCTCGCCACTTAATCACAAGGTCCTTGGCAACTTAATCCGCATGTGTACAATCGTCCACATCAAACCAAGTTCTGAGATGGATCTTCTTCAAGGAACTCGAATTGCTCCACTGGTGCAGACGGAGTGCTGTCAGTCAACTCCTGTGTAGGGTCAACGTGTGGTTCCTCTTCATCGTCCTCTGAAATGTACTCACCATCTTGGCCCAATAATACCTTCTGGATGTTGGGACAGTCACGCATGTAGTGGCCACGGCCTGAACACTTGTGGCACGTTACGTTGCTGATGGAATGTTTGGGAGTTGATGGCGTTTTCTGTTGTGAAGAAGAAGAGGTGGCTGCGGCAACAGGGACTATGGCCTTGCGTTCAGACATGATCGGCCTCCTTGCTGGTGGCGAATAGGTCAGATTCTTGCGCCAAGCTGGTGGGGCGCTGGTAGGTGTCCGGACTTCAGATACTCCTCCATAACCCGAGCTTTGTGTAGCATGTCTGTCAGCGTTGTAGCATTCTGCAATTCCACAGCTAAAGCAATACCCCTGTTTAAACCACTAAGAAAACGAGCCATAGATGCGGGCTCATCTTCCTATACATTAGCCTTAATTTTTGCCATCTCTAGTTTTCTATAGTATTCATCTACAGACATAGAACCTTGTACAAGAGTATGTAATTTCCTATACAATTCTCTAAAATAGTAGTCCGGTACAAAAGTCCTACGCATAGAAGTAGTCAAATCAAACCACGAGAGAGGCGGTGCGCGGGCACGCATTAGTCGCGTATTCCTGCGCTGGTCCTGCTATTGATTCCACCAGATTAGGGCATAGTCGGTGAAATGGACCACTGCAAGTTGGACTTTCTTGTGTTCCGGGATCGCATGAAGTTCAAAAATGCGCTCCATCTTCATCTCCCAGTCTAGATAGTCCTCTAAAATCGTGCCTCCGGCAAAAGGCGGAACGGTTGTCTTGCACTGACTGAGGCCTGCGAAAGGTTGATCTGCGGCGTTGGTGTCTGGACCGGCAACATCGTCGTCTGAGTCTGTGCGCCTCTGTTCCCGTTCAGTCCTAAGTTCGGCGACTTCCTCCGTGAGTGTAGCGAATCGCGCGGAGAGTTGCGCAATCGCATCTAGGATTTGCTCGTTTCCCAAAGGGTTAGGAGCACCTCCACCTGACATTGGATAAGAAAGCGAAAACCTGTCTGCTAAGAATAAGGAAAAGTGAGAAATAACCTTACCCCCTTATTCCCCCAAGTGTTTCCCACCTAACAGCTACACACAACCCTGTGTTTCACTCTAGGGTGGCGCCCTGTATAAGATGTGCACTCAAGCCTTTTGCCACTCAAACCTTCCGGTATTGATAAATGTATAAGGCACGCAGCAAATCACACAAAAGCAATGACACTTAAGAAAGAAGCAAAAATTTTCGCAAAAACCAACACTTGGTTCTGTTTTTGAAAAATCTTTTCGTAAAACGATATTTTGTAATATAGTTCAGATATGAAGTACACAACAGGAAATTTCGGGGTTAAGCCCTCAAATTTCAGAAAAGATGAGTGTGCATGATGACAAAATCCAAACTATAATTAAAGAGTAAATGTCCAGGTAGCACGAAAAGATATCTAGGCAATTGAAAGCAGGGCAATTCAAATTGAATAGAAGCAAAGAAAATAAGCAGAGTTGAAACAACTTCAGGAAAGTCCTAAAACTACCCAAAGAAGCGATCACCCACCCAATAGGTAATCAAGAGACCAATCCCCACAAATTATCAATTCTTGTAATGTGCAAAACAGTACACTAATTGCGAAATTAACACCCCCTAGTGGCCGAAAACAGTACCACTTTTAGCAATATGCGATTTTCAATTACGAGAACCCTAGGGCCAGCAAAAACAATTTTTGATTTACTAGCCTAATCCCAGAGATAATCTTAGCAGCACAAGGATACAAAATCAAGAATTCACTATATTTTCAAGAATTCGAAAGAAAGTATCCAAAACCAGAGCATGCAATTTTTCAATGCGCAAACAAGTGAGCTGCTTAACATCAACCGCAAAACTCATAATTTTTCAACAAAATCAGCACCAAAAGGGGTAGGAAAGTGTCGCAAAAAAAGGCCCAGCAATTAAATCAGCAAAACCCTAGTGTCGCAAGTTTAGCGACGGAAAAAGTAACTGAATCCGAAACCCTAGTGTCGCTAAAGCCGAAACCCTAACTTCTTTTCCTAGAGTCCGAATTTTATTTCTGAAATTGCAGCAAGGGTTTGCGATTTTTCTTGAAGATTTTTCGGTTTTAAAAATAGGAAAAACAGTACCAAAAAATCTGAAAATTCAAAAGTTTGAAGAAAAAAAATTTTCCCCCAAGAAGATGAGTTCAATTCCAAGAATTTCAAGAATAATCAAGACTAACAAGGAAAAGAAAACACCTGGAAAGGATTTGATCAGTTGATCTCCTCCGGTCACGAAACCACTCCTTAGCTCTGATACCAATTGATGTGGACGGTTGTACACATGCGGATAATGTTGCCAAGGACCTGTGATTAAGTGACAAGCTCTTACAAACCTTTAACTCACGTTCGGATTTGATAAAACAAAGCAAAACTATCCTGGCCAACTTGTTTATAAATTCGAACCAAGTGCAAGAAAGAGGTGTGAAACATGCGAATAACTAGGCAGAGCAAGAACCTAATTAGCTAAGTTTCATGCAAGTATGTAAATTACGACATGCAAATACATAAAGCAATAAAAGAGGTACTTCAAACACTAGTTTATGATCTGAAATACACTGAATATTATTGATGTTTCGGTCACCTATTTATAGGTGAGGGTGGCCGAAAATTAGTACAAGAATTAGAAAAAGAAAAGAACTAGAATTGGAAATTAACCAAGAGGTTAATTTCTTGTACAATTACCAAACCCGGAAAGAAGTAGGAATGGTAAGAAAAGGCAAGTAGAATTCGGTTTTACCTTAAACATGAGGTAGCCGAATTTTGTAAACTAAAAATCAAGAAAAGAATAAAATTCCTACTTCCAAAAAGAATAAGGAAACCCTTTTTGGAAATTAATTTAAAAGAATAAAACAACTTAATTAAGTAAAAAGAAAAGATCCCTAATTTTGGCAACTAGCCGTTTGGACTAGCCGTTGGAGGGGCTAGCCGTTGGGCTTGCTTGTGCGGCTTCTCCTTGCTTCCTTTTGGGCTGGCCGAAACTTGTGGGCTGGTCCATGAGTTTTGGGTCGGCCCAAATTGTAGGGAACTTTATTAATTTGTTTCTTTTAAGTCCAAGAACCTCCTAGCATCTTCAAGACTTCAAGAAACAGCCTTCTTCTTCATGAGTACTTGATGATTTGCGCCTCTTCTTCAAAGATATTTAGAAGAGTTGCAATCGCACATTTCCTCCATTTTGCTCCAAGGCATGGGCTTCTACAATCAGCTGAGCATCCTGATGGCAAGCTTGAACAAGGTTGTTGAGTGCGTCTCGAACCTTCTTCGCTCTGCTTCTGGTCATGGGCCCAGTGATGTCTACTGGATCCCTCTGGTATGGGCTTGGATCCTGAAGCATTGTCGGGCCTCGATGTAGAACTCGAACCTCCTCCTCAGCTTCTCCGGAATCACTTGTAGTTTGACTTGTTGCGTGTTGACTTTGGATGCCCGCATCAAGCTCCCTTCAACTTCTCACTGAAGTAGGCGATAGGCTTCCCTTCTTGCATCAGCACAGCGCCTATATCTATACCTGAAGCATCACACAGAAGTTCAAAAACTCGATCAAAATCTGGCAATGCTAAAACAGGAGCATGAGTGAGATCATGCTTCAAAACAGTAAAGGCATTTTCTTGAGCTTGACCCCACAAGAACGGTACGTGCTTCTTGCACAACTCATTTAGGGGCGCAGCCTTGGTAGAAAAGTCCTTCATGAACCTCCGATAAAAACTAGCAAGACCATGGAAAGATCTCACCTGAGAGGCCGATGTTGGCGTAGGCCAGTCACGAATAGCCTGAACCTTGGCGTTATCAACTTTTGCGCCATCCTTCGAGACAACAAAACCAAGGAAGACAACTTCCTCTACACAGAATGTACACTTTTTCACATTGGCATATAATGTATTATCACGTAAATCAATTAATACCAATCGAATGTGCTCTATTTGTGACTTCATGTCCCTACTATATATCAATATATCATCAAAATAGACCACAACAAACTTCCCTATAAACTTTCTAAGCACATGATTCATTAATCGCATGAAAGTACTAGGTGCATTTGTAAGGCCGAAGGGCATAACCAACCACTCATATAAACCAAATTTAGTTTTAAAAGCAGTTTTCCATTCATCACCTTCTTTCATTCTAATTTGATGATAGCCTTGTGTTAAATCAATTTTAGTATAAACAGTTGAGCCATATAGATCTTCTAGCATGTCATCAAGCCAAGGAATAGGATGCCTATACTTAATGGTGATTTTATTAACAGCTCTACAGTCCATACACATTCTCCATGTACCATCTTTCTTAGGAACAAGTATAACGGTACAGCACAAGGACTTAAAGATTCCCTTACCTGGCCGTTGGCAAGTAACTTCTCCACTTGACGCTGCAATTCCTTTGTTTCCTCCGGATTTGCTTTGTAAGCTGGACGATTTGGTATCGACGAGCTAGGTACGAAGTCGATCTGATGCTCAATTCCACGAAGAGGGGGCACTCCCGCCGGCAGCTCCTCCGGAAAGACATCATCATATTCCTGCAATAAAAACTCGACTTCCATAGGGAGATCCCTAGGAACGTCGGCAAGGTTAGTAGAGTCGTCTTTAGCAATAAGTACAAGAATTAAACCCTTAGACTCTAAAACTTGTTCGACTTCCCCAAGTGTAGCAAATAAGCTACTTTTACTATCTTCTTTAGAAGGCTTATCTGAGTATGCCTTACTACCCTTCACAATCTGTTTCCCCTTCCCCTTTTCTTGTTTCTTCTCAGCTTCCCATTCAGCAAGCTTATCTTTCATCCTGAGAGACTCAGCACAAACATCTTGGGGTGGTAGAGGTAGAAATGTATGGATCTTGCCCCGTTGGCAGACCGAGTAGGTGTTGGCAACTGCATCGTGTGTCGCCTTCATTTCAAAGAGCCATGGGTGACCCAGGAGAATGTGGCACGCCTCCATAGGGAGCACATCACAAGTAACTTCTCCTTTAAACTTCCCAATAGCATATGGCACTCTGACTTGCTTGTTGACTCGGTACCCTTCTGAGTTGTCGAGCCATTGGAGCCGGTACGGATGCGGAAGGCTGATGGTGGGGAGATTCAGCTTTTCGACCATGTATGCACTGGCGACATTTGTGCAGCTTCCCCCATCAACTATGAGAACAACAACTCTGCCATTTACCTTAGCACGAGAATGTAAGATGTTGGTTCGTTGACTTGAGTCCTGGACGACGGATGTAGTCAAAAAGCGGGCAACTATGGAAAGGTGAGTGTTACCGTCAGGTTGGTGAATATCCTGCTCTGTATCTGACTTACCCTCATGGGTTAAATCCGCGAAGGGATTAACACATTCGTCTTCATCCTCCTCAGAGATGTAATTGCCATCATGCCCAAGTAGCACTTTTCTGATGTTAGGGCAATCGCGCATCATATGTCCACGCCCGGAACACCTGTGACAAGTGATGTCATGGATTGGCTTTCTAGGAGTGAACGGCATTTTAGTTACGGATGAAGATGAAGATGAGGTGGATGGTGCAGCCTAGATAGCTTTGCATTCAGAGTTGAAAGGCTTCTTGGCGGGAGGAGAGTACACCAGATTCTTCCTCCAGGTGGCTGGGGTGCTTGATGGCGTCCTAATTGGTTGGACAGTTCTCATGTATTCCTCTATTACCCTGGCTTTGTGTAGCATGTCTGTTAGGCTGGTGGCATTCTGCAATTCCATTGCTAACGCTATCCCTCTATTTAGGCCGGTGAGAAAGTGAGCCATACTGGCGGCATCATCCTCATAGACATTGGCCCTGATCTTGGCCATCTCCAACTTCTTGTAATATTCATCTACAGTCAAAGAGCCTTGTACAAGTGTATGTAATTTCTTATACAATTCTCTAAAATAATACGTAGGAACAAAAGTCTTTATGCATTGCTGTAGTCAGATCAAACCATGATAGAGGTGGGGCTCGAGCTCTCATAGGCCGTGTGTTACGCCTTTTGTCCAACTCTTGATTCCACCAAACAAGTGCATATTCGGTGAAATTTACCTCCGCGAGTGGAGCCTTCTTGTGCTCGGGAATCGAGTGGAGCTCAAAAATTCTCTCCATCTTAATCTCCCAGTCTAAGTATTCTTCAGGATTGGTGCCGCCTGCAAATGATGGCACTGTGGTTTTTAACTGACTTAGACCGTCGTAAGGCTCGTCATTGGCGCCGGCGTTGGGGTGAGGGATGTGTTCCTCCTCCTCTGCTTCGCGCCTGGCGTCTTGGGCAGCCTTAATATCGACGACCTCGTCACTGAGGTCTGCGAATTGCGCTGATAGTTTCTCAATTACAGCCAGAAGTTGCTCATTTCCGACGGATCCGGAACTACCTCCTGACATTATAAGTAACAGAAAATTCCCTGCTAAGAACAAGTAAAAGTGAGTAGAGTAACCTTACTCCCTTGTCCCCCAAGTAATGCCCTCCTAATAAGCTACACACAAACCAGTGTTTCACTTGTAGGGTTGGCGGCCCTTGTATGCTGTATCTGATGAGGATATCCAGAGCTAAAACATCACACATTATGAGTCAGAAAGATGGACGCCAAATGGAAGCTCACGCCTTGGAGGAAAAATGGAGGAAATGTTCAAATTGCAACTCTTCTAAACCATTCTTGAAGAAGAGGCACAATTCAGCACTTCCCATTAAAGAAGAAGGCTGTTTCTTGAAGTTCTTGAAGATACCGGAAGGTTCTTGGACTTAAAGAAACAAATTAATAAAGTTCCCTACAATTTGGGCCGACCCAAAACTCATGGACCAGCCCACAAGTTTTCGGCCAGCCCAAGGAGTCCACAAGGGAAGCCGCACGGCCCATCCAAGGAGAAAACCCACACGGCCAGCCCAAGGAGAAGCCACACGGTTTTAGGGATTATTTTCAGATTTTTAATTAAGTTATTTTATTTTAAGTTAGTTTCCAAAAAGGGTTTCCTTATTCTTTTTGGGAGTAGGATTTTTATTCTTTTCCTACTTGTTTTCTAATTAGCTTTCCTTCTTGTTTTGGTACTTGTAATTTCGGCAATCACCCATTATGAGGTGACCGAATTTTTGTTGCCTTTTCTTACTATTCCTACTTCTTTCCGGGTTTGGTAGTTGTACAAGAAATTAACCTCTTGGTTAATTTCCAATTCTACTTCTTTTCTTCTTCTAATTCTTGTATTATTTTCGGCTGCCCTATATCTATATAAAGGGACCGAAATCATCAATAATAATTAGAGTATTTCAGATCATAAACTTAATGTTTGAAGTACCTCCTTTTATTGCTTTATGTATTTGCATGTCGTAATTTACATACTTGCATGAAACTTAGCTAATTAGGTTCTTGCTCGACCTAATTATTCGCATGTTTCACACCTCTTTCTTGCACTTGGTTCGAATTTATCAACAAGTTGGTCAGGATAGTTTTTCCTTTGTTTTATCAAATCCGAACGTGAGTTAAAGGTTTTGTAAGAGCTTGTCACTTAATCACAAGGTCCTTGGCAACATTATCCGCATGTGTACAACCGTCCACATCAGTATCACTCGGCCTTTTACTCTTGAATTATAGTTTGGATTTTGTCATCGTGCACACCCATCTTTTCTGAAATTTGAGGGCTTCACCCCGAAATTTCCTTGTTGTGTACCTCTTATCTGAACTATATTCCAACTATCATTTGCAAAGAGATTTTTAACATCAAAATAGAACCAAGTATCTATTTTTTGAAAATTTGTGATTTTTCCTTAAGTATCATTGCTGTGTGTGAATTACTGTTTGCCTTATACATTTGTCAATACCGGGAGGTAGAGTGGAAAAAGGCTTGAGTGAACATACTATAAGGGCGCCACCCTAGAGTGAAACACTGGTTTGTGTGTAGCTGTTAGGTGGGATACACTTGGGGGACAAGGGGGTAAGGTTACTACTCATTTTTCCTTGTTCTTAGCAGACAGATTTTCGCTGATTACCGATGTCAGGAGGAGGTGCTTCTGCCCCTTTGGGGAGTGAGCAAATACTGGCTGCAATAGCGCAACTCTCTGCTCGATTTGCTACCCTCACGGAGGAGGTCGGTGAATTACGCACCGAACGAGAACAACGGCGTACAGAGTCAGAGGATGATATGGCCACACCTGACAACAATGCCGCTGCCAAGCCTTTCGAGGGTCTCAGTCAATGCAAAACGACTGTTCCACCCTTCGCCGGCGGTAAGAATCCGGAGGATTACTTAGACTGGGAGATGAAAATGGAGCGCATCTTTGAGCTTCATGCAATCCCAGAACACAAGAAGGTCCCACTCGCGGTGGTACATTTCACGGACTATGCCCTGGTCTGGTGGAATCAAGAGATGGACGAACAAAGGAATACGCGTCCAATGCGGGCCCGTGCTCCGCCTTTAACTTGGTTTGATTTGACTACTTCTATGCGTAGAACTTTTGTTCCTGATTATTATTTTAGAGAATTGTATAGGAAATTACATACTCTTGTACAAGGTTCTTTATCTGTAGACGCATATTATAGAAAGTTAGAGATGGCCAAAATTAGGGCAAATGTACAGGAAGACGAAGCTGCTTCAATGGCTCGTTTTCTTAATGGCCTAAACAGGGGTATAGCTTTAGCGGTTGAACTTCAGAATGCTACAACTCTGACGGACATGTTGCACAAAGCTCGGGTCATGGAGGAATACCTGAAGACAGTTCCACCCGTCCGGACGCCTACCAGCGCCCCACCGGCTTGGAGAAAAAATCCGGTTTACTCTCCACCAGCTAAGAAGCCGTTCACGTCAAAAAGGAAGGCTATAGTCCCCGCCACCACCTCGTCTTCATCCCAATCTAGAACGCCATCAACACCTCAGCAATCCATCAGCAATGTCACTTGCCACAAATGCTCAGGCCGTGGCCACTACATGCGCGATTGCCCTAACATCCGGAAGGTCTTATTGGGGCAAGATGGTGAGTACATTTCTAAAGAGGATGAAGAAGATCAAACTGTTGACCCCTTGCAGGAGTTAACTGACAGCACTCCGTCTGCACCAGTGGAGCAATTCGAGTTCATAGAAGAAGATCCCAATCAGAACTTAGTTACTCGCACCTTGACTACAGCTGCTGTCCAGGATACGTCTCAATGGACAAACATCTTTCACGCCAGGACTAAGGTAAATGGGAAGTTGTGTGTTCTGATCATTGATGGAGGGAGTTGTACAAATGTGGCCAGCGAAAATATGGTCGAAAAACTAAAGCCCCCTATAATCAATCATCCACGTCCTTATCTGCTCCAATGGCTCGACAGCTCAGATGGCTACAGAGTCACCAAGCAGGTAAGCGTACCATATGCTATCGGGAAGTTTGAATCCACTGTTTTATGTGATGTTTTGCCAATGGAGGCTTGTCACATTCTGCTCGGACGACCATGGCTCTTTGACCTGAAGGCAACGCATGATGGGGTCGCCAACACTTACTCGGTCTACCAGGCGGGCAAGATCCACACGTTCCTCCCTATGCCACCTAATGAAGTGCGTTCAGAAGCAATCCGCATGAAGAACGCCATCCCCAAATGGGAAGCTGAAAAGCGCCTGGATAAGGGGAAGGGGAAAGAACTTGTAATGGGTAGTAAGGCGAACTCTGATAAGCCTAATCAGGAAGATGTTAAGAATAGCTGTTTTGCTACATAGGGGAAATAGGCCAAGTGTTAGATAACAGTGGTGATGTACTAGTTTTAGTATGTAAAGATACTTGTGCTAACCCTGAAGATATCCCTCGGGATATCCCTGTAGAAGTTGATTGTTTGTTGCAGGAATTCAACGATGTCTTTCCAGAAGAGCTGCCGCAGGGATTGAACATCAAATCTTTGAAGAAGAAGCGCAATTCACCAAGTCCAAATAAAGAAGAAGGCTGTTTCTTGAAGTCTTGAAGATGCCGGAAGGTTTTTGGGCTTTAAAAGAAACAAATCATGAAATTCCCTACACATTGGGCCGACCCAAACTCATGGAACCAAAGTCCACAAGCTTCGGCCAGCCCAAGAAAGCAAGAGGAGCTCACGGCCAGCCCACAAAGCAAGCTAACGGCTACTTAGCTTAATTAGGGAATTCTTTTTAATCAAGTTTTATCTTTTAAGTTAGTTTCCAAAAAGGGTTCTTTCTTGTTCTCTTTTTGGAGTAGGAATATTATTCTTTTTCCTTATTATTTTCATTGTACAATTCGGCAATCACTCTAAAGAAGTGACCGAATTCTTTTCTTCTTTTCTTACCAAATTCTACTTCTTTCGGGATTTGGTAAAGGAAATTAACCTCTTGGTTAATTTCCAATTCTACTTCTTTCCTTATTTTTCTTTCTCTTTTTTCGGCTGATCCTTCATCTATAAATAGGGCAGCCGTGCATAATAATATTCAGTGTATTTCAGATCACAAACTTAGTGTTTGAAGTACCTCCTTTTATTGCTTTATGTATTTGCATGTCGTAGTTTACATAATTGCATGAAACTTAGCTAATTAGGTTCTTGCTCTGCCTAATTATTCGCATGTTTCACACCTCTTTCTTGCACTTGGTTCGAATTTGTAAACAAGTTGGTCAGGATAGTTTTTCCTTTGTTTTATCAAATCCGAACGTGAGTTAAAGGTTTTGTAAGAGCTTGTCACTTAATCACAAGGTCCTTGGCAACATTATCCGCATGTGTACAACCGTCCACATCAATAGGTATCAGAGCTAAGGCGTGGTTTCGTGGCTGGAGGAGATCAACCGATCAAATCCTTTCCAGGTGTTTTCTTTTCCTTGTTCATCTTGATTATTCTTGAAATTCTTGGATTAGAACTCATCTGCTTGGGGGAAATTTTTTTTCCTTCAAGCTCTTCAATTTGCGATTTGTGTACTGTTTTCATCTTTAAAAATCGCAAATATTTTCTAAATACCCAGACTGCCCTTGCTATTCAGAATTTAATCGGGTTTAGAAAACACAAGTTCGGGTTTTTGGCAAATCGGGTTTTAAGAAATTTTAGGGGTTCGGTTTTGTGCTTCAAATTGGTTTCGGGTTTTTGTTTCTTTTAGGGTTTTTGGTTTTTCTCTCCTAAACCCTAAACCCTAACCCTAACCCTAAACCCTAACCCTAAACCCTAACCCTAAACCCTAAACCCTAAACCCTAACCCTAAACCCTAAACCCTAATTTCGGTTTTTGGGTTCGGTTTTCTGTTTCGATTGTTCTATTCGGGTTTTTCAGTTTCGGGTTCCATTCTCGGGTTTACCTACATTCTAAGGGTTTTCGGTTCTTGCTTGGGTTTATCTATTGCTGGGCTTCTTGCGAATTATTTCTATCCCTCTTGTGCTGTTTTGTTGAGAAATAGTGAGTTTTTGCGGTTGATGTTAAGCAGCTCACTTTGATTGCGCATTGAAAATTATATGCTCTAGTTTGGGATACCTCGTTTTGAATTCTTGAAAATATATTGAATTCTTGGTTTTGTATCCTTGTGCTGCTCAGATAATTCCTAGGAATTGGTTAGTGAGTCAAAAATTGAACTTGCTAGCCCTAGGGGTGTCAATTCTTGAAATAGCATATTGCTGCAATTGGGTGCTGTTTTCGGTTAATTAAGGGATTAGAAATCGCAAGTTGGGTACTGTTTTGCCTATTAGGAGCATTGATAATTTGTGGGGATTGGTTTCTTGATTGCCTATTGGGTGGGTGATCACTTCTTTGGGTAGTTTTAGGACTTTCCTGAAGTCATTTCAACTCTGCTAATTTTCTTTGATTCTATTCACTTTTGAATTGCCCTGCTTTCAATTGCCTTGTTTATCTTTTCGTGCGACCTGAACATTAGATCTGTAATTATAGTTCGGATTTTGTCATCGTGCACACTAAGGGAGAGATAGGCCAAGTGTTAGCCAACAATGATGATGTATTGGTTTTAGTTTGTAAAGATAATTGTGCTAACTCTGACGATATCCCTCGGGATATCCCTATAGAAATCTCTTCTTTGTTGCAGGAATTCAATGATGTTTTTCCAGAAGAATTGCCGCAGGGTCTGCCGCCACTTCGAGGAATTGAACATCAAATTGATTTCATCCCTGGCGCACCACTTCCGAACAGACCTGCCTATAAAGCAAATCCGGAGGAAACAAAGGAGTTGCAACAACAAATAGACAAGCTGCTCGCAAATGGTCAGGTAAGGGAATCTCTAAGTCCTTGTGCTGTACCTGTTATTCTAGTCCCTAAGAAAGAAGGTACATGGAGAATGTGTATGGATTGTAGAGCTGTGATAAGATAACAATCAAGTATAGGCATCCTATCCCTAGGCTTGATGACATGTTAGAGGATTTGCATGGTTCTACTGTTTATACAAAAATAGATCTCACACAGGGCTATCATCAAATTCGCATGAGGGAGGGGGACGAATGGAAGACTGCTTTTAAAACTAAATTTGGTTTATATGAGTGGTTAGTCATGCCCTTTGGTCTCACAAATGCACCTAGTACTTTCATAAGATTAATGAATCATGTGCTTAGAAAGTTTATAGGTCAATTTGTTGTTGTGTATTTTGATGATATCTTGATCTATTCCAGAGATTATGATTCGCATGTTGAACATCTTCGTTTGGTTTTAATTGAATTACGTGCTAATCAGTTATATGCCAAGATGCAAAAGTGTACCTTTTGTGTTTCGAAGGTTGTTTTTCTTGGTTTTGTAGTCTCTGCAGATGGTGTCAAAGTTGATGATACCAAGGTGAAGGCCATTAGGGATTGGCCGCAGCCAACTTCGGCCGCCCAGGTTCGGTCATTCCATGGATTGGCTGGATTCTACAGACGGTTTGTGAAGGACTTTTCCACTAAAGCCGCGCCTCTTAATGAATTGTGTAAAAAGAATGTTCCATTTGTGTGGGGGCAGGCTCAGGAAAAAGCCTTTACTGTACTTAAGCATGATCTCACTCATGCACCTGTTTTAGCATTACCTGATTTTGATAAAGTGTTTGAACTAATGTGTGATGCATCAGGTGTTGGAATTGGCGCTGTTCTTATGCAGGAAAGAAAGCCTATCGCCTTTTTCAATGAGAAGCTTAAAGGAGCTGCTTTGAATTATCCTACATATGATAAAGAGCTCTATGCTGTTGTCCATGCTTTTGAAACTTGGTCACATTATTTGATGGCTACGGAATTTGTTGTTCATAGTGATCATTAGTATCTTAAGCATCTGAAAGGACAGAATAATTTGAATAGAAGTCATGCTAAGTGGGTTAACTTTATTGAATCTTTTCCTTATATTATCAAGTATAAGAAAGGTAAGGATAATTTAGTTGCTGACGCTCTATCTCGCAGGTATGAAATGCTGACAATTCTTGATCATACTTTGTTAGGTTTCGCATACCTCAAGGATTTGTATGTTTTTGATGTTGATTTTGCTGATGTGTATAAAGCATGTGAATCTGGTGCATTCCAAAAGTACTTTAGACATGATGGTTTTTTGTTTAAGGAAAATAGGTTATGCATCCCTCGTAGTTCCGCTAGGGAATTACTGGTTCGTGAAGCTCATAGTGGGGGTCTTATGGGTCATTTTGGTGTAAATAAAACACTTGAACTGTTGCATGAACACTTTTATTGGCCGCATATGAGAAGGGATGTACAGCATGTTTGCTCTCGATGCATTAATTGTTTGCAAGCTAAATCTACTTCTAAACCCCATGGGCTTTACACGCCTTTACCTATACCTTCTGTACCTTGGACTGACATTTCTATGGATTTCATTTCAGGTCTCCCGAGGACGCAAAAAGGTAATGACTCTTTATTTGTCGTTGTTGATCGTTTCTCTAAAATGGCGCATTTCATTCCTTGCAGGAAATCAGATGATGCCAGACATGTAGCTGAGTTATTCTTTCAAGGTATTGTTCGGCTACATGGAATTCCGAGAACAATTGTGTCAGATCGCGACGTCAAATTTCTGAGTTTCTTTTGGAAGACTTTGTGGTCCCGCCTAGGCACAAAACTATTGTTTTCGACTACAAGTCATCCACAGACGGATGGTCAGACGGAAGTCACCAACCGAACCGTTGGCAACCTACTCAGAGCGTTGATTCAGAAGAACCTCAAGCGTTGGGAAGACATCTTACCGGTTGCAGAGTTTGCATACAACCGAACCAAGCACTCCTCAACAGGGTTCTGTCCATTTGAAGTTGCCTACGGCTTTACTCCCTTGACGGTGATGGATCTCATTCCTTTGCCGCCCAAAGAACAAGTCAATCCAGACGGTGCAAAGAAAGCTGAAGCAGTGCAACGCATACATGCTAAAGTTCGAGCTAATCTGGAGAAGACATATGCCAAAGCCGCCGCAAATGCAAACCAACGGCGCAAGGCTGTGAACTTTGAACCAGGAGACTGGGTTTGGGTTCACATGAGGAAGGAACGATTCCCTGCAGTAAGAAGGACCAAACTTCATCCAAGGGGCGATGGACCTTTTCAGATCGTTTCCAAGATTGGGCCTAACGCCTACAAACTCGACTTACTAGGTGAGTATGGTGTTAGTTCTTCCTTTAATGTTGCTGACTTGTCTCCTTTTGTTGATGAACAGGTTGCTGATTTGAGGACAAATCCTTTTCAACCGGGAGGGGATGATGAGGCCATCCAAAGTCAACCAACAAGTCAAAGTCAAGATACAAGTGATTCCGGAGAAGCTGAGGAGGATGTTCGAGTTCTACATAGAGGTCCTACAATGCTTCAGGATCCAAGTCCGTATCAGAGGGATCCACTTGTAGACATAACTGGGCCAATAACCAGAAGCAGAGTGAAGAAGGTTCGAGATGCACTCAACAACCTTGTTCAAGCTTGCCATCAGGATGCTCAGTTAATTGTAGAAGCCCACGCCTTGGAGGAGAAAGGAGGAAATGTGCAAATTGTGAATCTTCTACACATCTTTGAAGAAGAAGCGCAATTCACCAAGTCCAAATAAAGAAGAAGGCTGTTTCTTGAAGTCTTGAAGATGCCGGAAGGTTCTTGGGCTTTAAAGAAACAATTCATGAAATTCCCTACACATTGGGCCGACCCAAACTCATGGAACCAAAGTCCACAAGCTTCGGCCAGCCCAAGAAAGCAAGAGGAAGCTCACGGCCAGCCCACAAAGCAAGCCCACACGGCTCCCTTAAATAATTAGGGATTTTCGGATTTTCTTTTTAGTAATTAAGTTATTTCTTTTATTTTTTTTTAAGTTAGTTTCCAAAAAGGGTTTCCTTATTCTTTTTGGGAGTAGGATTTTTATTCTTTTCCTACTTTTTTTCTAATTAGCTTTCCTTCTTGTTTTGGTACTTGTAATTTCGGCAATCACCCATTATGAGGTGACCGAATTTTTGTTGCCTTTTCTTACCATTCCTACTTCTTTCCGGGTCTGGTAATTGTACAAGAAATTAACCTCTTGGTTAATTTCCAATTCTAGTTCTTTTCTTTTTCTAATTCTTGTACTAATTTTCGGCCACCCTCACCTATAAATAGGTGACCGAACCATCAATAATATTCAGAGTATTTCAGATCAAAAACTTAGTGTTTGAAGTACCTCCTTTTATTGCTTTATGTATTTGCATGTCGTAGTTTACATAATTGCATGAAACTTAGCTAATTAGGTTCTTGCTCTGCCTAGTTATTCGCATGTTTCACACCTCTTTCTTGCACTTGGTTTGAATTTATAAACAAGTTGGTCAGGATAGTTTTTCCTTTGTTTTATCAAATCCGAACGTGAGTTAAAGGTTTTGTAAGAGCTTGTCACTTAATCACAAGGTCCTTGGCAACATTATCCGCATGTGTACAACCGTCCACATCAGCAAGCATGCAAATTACTTACATAAGCCCAAAATAAAGGAGTGATTAAAGAAGTATAAATTCTAACTTAATCAATAATCAACTAAAGAATTTCGTGGTTGGCACCCCTATTTATATGTATGGGGGTGTCCAAAGAACCTCTGCTGCACTTCTCGAGTCCTCATTGCTGGAACTGGGATCCTCTGTGTACTGACTTGCTGTAGGGCTGGGGATGCCCTCATCACCAAATCTCCCTAATGGGGTCAATTTGCTCAAGGCTACCAGAAAATATTATACTAAGAACAAGTAAAAGTGAGTAAAAGTAACCTTACTCCTTTGTCCCCCTAGTGCCCTCATAACGAACTACACACAAACCCTATGTATCGCTCTTTAGGGTTGGCGGCCCTGTTATGCTGTAACACTCAGCCATTTACCTCATTCATGTAGAAAGTTTTCACAGATTACTTTGGCAATTTTTCGCATTGAGTTCTTGTTTTCACAAGTTGAAATCAAGGGTTCACACCAATTGATGTGAACCCTTGATTTCAACTTGTGAAAACAAGAACTAAATGCGGAAAATTGTCAAGGAAAGTCTGTATGCAAGACGCAGCTCTCAAAACTCTAGAATCCTTACCCTTGGATTCGGCTGACTAGTAATTTAACAAGTTAAATTAAACACGCAATTCGAACCAAGTAGAGAATAATAGAGGTGAAACAAAGCATGCAATTAGATAGAGCAATTATCTAATTAGCCTATAGTTCCTGTACTTTAGCAATAAACAAAGCATGCAAATTACTTAAGCCAAAATAAAGAAGAGTGAATAATAAAGTATAAACTTTCATTCAATTAATCACTGTAGAATTAATGAAGTCATGCACCCCTATTTATAGGTATAGGGAGCACAAAATTTACACAAAAAAATAAGGAAAGAAAACACAAAATTTGATGTGGACGGTTGTACACATGCGGATAATGTTGCCAAGGACCTTGTGATTAAGCGGCGAGCTCGTATAAGACTCTAACTTACCTTCGAAATCAGAATAAACAAAAAGACCTAATCTAGTTGTTTTTGTTTTAGATTCGAACCAAGTGTAAGAAAAGAGTTTTGAACATGCGAGTAATTAGGTAGAGCAAATAACCTAATTTGCTAAGTTCATGCAATTATGTAAATTACGACATGCAAATACATAAAGCAATAAAAGGAGGGTACTCAAACACGAAGTTTTAAGATCTGAATACTCTGAATATTATTATGCACGGCTGCCCTATTTATAGATGAAGGATCAGCCGAAAAATGAGAAAGAAAATAATAAGGAAAAGAAGTAGAATTGGAAATTAACCAAGAGGTTAATTTCCTTTACCAAATCCGGAAAGAAGTAGAATTTGGTAAGAAAAAGAGAAAAGAATTCGGTCACTTCTTTTGAGTGATTGCTGAATTGTACAATGAAAATAATAAGGAAAAAGAATAATATTCCTACTCCAAAAAGAGAACAAGAAAGACCCTTTTTGGAAACTAACTTAAAAGATAAAACTTGATTAAAAAGAATTCCCTAATTAAGCTAAGTAGCCGTTAGCTTGCTTTGTGGGCTGGCCGTGAGCTCCTCTTGCTTTCTTGGGCTGGCCGAAGCTTGTGGACTTTGGTTCCATGAGTTTGGGTCGGCCCAATGTGTAGGGAATTTCATGATTTGTTTCTTTTAAAGCCCAAGAACCTTCCGGCATCTTCAAGACTTCAAGAAACAGCCTTCTTCTTTATTTGGACTTGGTGAATTGCGCTTCTTCTTCAAAGATGTGTAGAAGATTCGCAATTTGCAAATTTCCTCCTTTCTCGTCCAAGGCGTGGGCTTCTACAATTAACTGAGCATCCTGATGGCAAGCTTGAACAAGGTTGTTGAGTGCATCTCGAACCTTCTTCGCTCTGCTTCTGGTTATTGGCCCAGTTATGTCTACAAGTGGATCCCTCTGATACGGACTTGGATCCTGAAGCATTGTAGGACCTCTATGTAGAACTCGAACGTCCTCCTCAGCTTCTCCGGAATCACTTGTATCTTGACTTTGACTTGTTGGTTGACTTTGGATGGCCTCATCATCCCCTCCCGGTTGAAAAGGATTTGTCCTCAAATCAGCAACCTGTTCATCAACAAAAGGAGACAAGTCAGCAACATTAAAGGAAGAACTAACACCATACTCACCTGGTAAGTCGAGTTTGTAGGCGTTAGGCCCAATCTTGGAAATGATCTGAAAAGGTCCATCGCACCTTGGATGGAGTTTGGTCCTTCTTGCTGCAGGGAATCGTTCCTTCCTCATGTGAACCCAAACCCAGTCTCCTGGTTCAAAGTTCACAGCCTTGCGCCGTTGGTTTGCATTTGCGGCGGCTTTGGCATACGTCTTCTCCAGATTAGCTCGAACTTTAGCATGTATGCGTTGCACTGCTTCAGCTTTCTTTGCACCGTCTGGATTGACCTGTTCTTTGGGTGGCAAAGGAATGAGATCCATCACCGTCAAGGGAGTAAAGCCTTAGGCAACTTCAAATGGACAGAACCCTGTTGAGGAGTGCTTGGTTCTGTTGTATGCAAACTCTGCAACCGGCAAGATGTCTTCCCAACGCTTGAGGTTCTTCTAAATCAACGCTCTGAGTAGGTTGCCAACGGTTCGGTTGGTGACTTCCGTCTGACCATCCGTCTGTGGATGACTTGTAGTCGAAAACAACAGTTTTGTGCCGAGGCGGGACCACAAAGTCTTCCAAAAATAACTCAAGAATTTGACGTCGCGATCTGACACAATTGTGCGTGGTATCCCATGCAACCGAACTATTCCCTGAAAGAACAACTCAGCTACATGTCTGGCATCATCTGATTTCCTGCAAGGAATGAAATGCGCCATTTTAGAGAAACGATCAACAGCAACAAATAAAGAGTCATTACCTTTCTGCGTCCTCGGGAGACCTAAAATGAAATCCATAGAAATGTCAGTCCAAGGTACAGAAGGTACAGGTAACTTTATTGAATCTTTTCCTTATATCATTAAGTATAAGAAAGGTAAGGATAATTTAGTTGCTGACGCTCTATCTCGCAGGTATGAAATGCTGACAATTCTTGATCATACTTTGTTAGGTTTCGCATACCTCAAGGATTTGTATGCTTTTGATGTTGATTTTGCTGATGTGTATAAAGCATGTGAATCTGGTGCATTCCAAAAGTACTTTAGACAGGATGGTTTTCTATTTAAGGAAAATAGGTTATGCATCCCTCGTAGTTCCACTAGGGAATTACTGGTTCGTGAAGCTCATAGTGGGGGGCTTATGGGTCATTTTGGTGTGCATAAAACACTTGAACTGTTGCATGAACACTTTTATTCGCCACATATGCGAAAAGATGTCCAGAATGTTTGCTCTCGATGCATTAATTGTTTGCAAGCTAAATCTACTTCTAAACCCCATTGACTTTACACGCCTTTGCCTGTACCTTCTGTACCTTGGACTGACATTTCTATGGATTTTATTCTAGGGCTTCCGAGGACGCAGAAAGGTAATGATTCATTATTTGTCGTTGTTGATCGTTTCTCTAAAATGGCGCATTTTATTCCCTGCAGGAAATCAGATGATGCAAGACATGTAGCTGAGTTATTCTTTCAAGGTATTGTTCGGCTACATGGAATTCCGAGAACAATTGTCTCAGATCGCGACGTCAAATTCTTGAGTTATTTTTGGAAGACTTTGTGGTCCCGCCTCGGCACAAAACTATTGTTTTCGACTACAAGTCATCCACAGACGGATGGTCAGACGGAAGTCACCAACCGAACCGTTGGCAACCTACTCAGAGAATTGATTCAGAAGAACCTCAAGCATTGGGAAGACATCTTGCCGGTTGCAGAGTTTGCCTACAACCGAACCAAGCACTCCTCAACAAGGTTCTGTCCATTTGAAGTTGCCTACGGCTTTACTCCCTTGACGGTAATGGATCTCATTCCTTTGCCGCCCAAAGAACAGGTCAATCTAGACGGTGCAAAGAAAGCTAGCAGTGCGACGCATACATGCTAAAGTTCGAGCTAATCTGGATAAGACGTATGCCAAAGCCGCCGCCAATGCAAACCAACGGCGCAAGGCTGTGAACTTTGAACCAGGCGACTGGGTTTGGGTTCACATGAGGAAGGAACGATTCCCTGCAGCAAGAAGGACCAAACTCCATCCAAGGGGCGATGGACCTTTTCAAATCGTTTCCAAGATTGGGCCTAACGCCTACAAGCTCGACTTACCAGGTGAGTATGGTGTTAGTTCTTCCTTTAATGTTGCTGACTTGTCTCCTTTTGTTAATGAACAGGTTGCTAATTTGAGGACAAATCCTTTTCAACCGGGAGGGGATGATGCGGGCATCCAAAGTCAACACGCAACAAGTCAAACTACAAGTGATTCCGGAGAAGCTGAGGAGGAGGTTCGAGTTCTACATCGAGGCCCGACAATGCTTCAGGATCCAAGTCCATATCAGAGGGATCCACTTGTAGACATAACTGGGCCAATGACCAGAAGCAGAGCGAAGAAGGTTCGAGATGCACTCAACAACCTTGTTCAAGCTTGCCATCAGGATGCTCAGTTAATTGTAGAAGCCCACGCCTTGGAGGAGAAAGGAGGAAATGTGCAAATTGCGAATCTTCTACACATCTTTGAAGAGGAGGCGCAATTCACCAAGTCCAAATGAAGAAGAAGGCTGTTTCTTGAAGTCTTGAAGATGTCGGGAGGTTCTTGGACTTAAAAGAAACAAATTAATAAAGTTCCCTACAAATTGGGCCGACCCAAAACTCATGGACCAGCCCACTAGTTTTCGGCCAGCCCAAGGAGTCCACAAGGGAAGCCGCACGGTCCATCCAAGGAGAAAGCCCACACGGCCAGCCCAAGGAGAAGCCACACGGTTTTAGGGATTATTTTCAGATTTTTAATTAAGTTATTTTATTTTTAAGTTAGTTTCCAAAAAGGGTTACCTTATTCTTTTTGGGAGTAGGACTTTTATTCTTTTCCTACTTGTTTTCAAATTAGCTTTCCTTCTTGTTTTGGTACTTGTAATTTCGGCAATCACCCATTATGATGTGACTGAATTCTACTTACCTTTTCTTACCATTCCTACTTCTTTCCGGGTTTGGTAATTGTACAAGAAATTAACCTCTTGGTTAATTTCCAATTCTAGTTCTTTTCTTTTTCTAATTCTTGTACTAAATTTCGGCCACCCTCACCTATAAATAGGTGACCGAAACATCAATAATATTCAGTGTATTTCAGATAAAAAACTTAGTGTTTGAAGTACCTCCTTTTATTGCTTTATGTATTTGCATGTCGTAATTTACATACTTGCATGAAACTTAGCTAATTAGGTTCTTGCTCTGCCTAATTATTCGCATGTTTCACACGTCTTTCTTGCACTTGGTTCGAATTTATAAACAAATTGGTAAGGATAGTTTTTCCCTTGTTTTATCAAATCTGAACGTGAGTTAAAGGTTTTGTAAGAGCTTGTCACTTAATCACAAGGTCCTTGGCAACATTATCCGCATGTGTACAACCGTCCACATCACTTCTCACTGAAAAAGGCGATTGGCTTGCGTTCCTGCATTAAAACTGCGCCAATTCCTATACCTGATGCATCACACATTAGTTCAAACACTTTATCAAAATCAGGTAATGCTAAAACTGGTGCATGAGTGAGATCATGCTTAAGAACCGTAAAGGCGTTTTCCTCAGCTTGCCCCCACACGAATGGAACATTCTTTTTGCACAAATCATTGAGAGGCGCTGCTTTGGTGGAAAAATCCTTCACAAACCGTAGGTAAAATCCAGCCAAACTGTGGAAAGACCTTACCTGTGCGGCCGAGGATGGTGTGGGCCACTACCTAATGGCTTTCACCTTGGTGTCGTCAACTTTGACACCTTCTTTAGAGACTACAAAACCGAGAAAGATAACTTCCGAAACACAGAAAGTACATTTCTTCACATTGGCATACAACTTATTTGCACGCAATTCAATTAACACCAAGCGAATGTGTTCTACATGCGATTTCATGTCTCTAGAATAGATCAAGATATCATCAAAATAAACCACAACAAATTTCCCTATGAACTTTCTAAGCACATGATTCATTAATCTCATAAAAGTACTAGGTGCATTTGTTAGGCCGAAGGGCTTGACTAACCACTCATACAAACCAAATTTAGTTTTAAAAGCAGTTTTCCATTCATCCCCCTCCCTCATGCGAATTTGATGATAGCCCTGTGTAAGATCTATTTTAGTGTAAATTGTTGAGCCATACAAATCTTCTAACATGTCATCAAGCCTAGGGATAGGATGCCTATACTTGATTGTTATTTTATTAACAGCTCTACAATCAACACACATTCTCCATGTACCATTTTTCTTAGGGACTAGAATTACAGGTACAGCACAAGGACTTAGAGATTCCCTTACCTGACCGTTAGCCAAAAGCTTGTCGATCTACTTTTGCAACTCCTTTGTTTCCTCCGGTTTTGCTTTGTAGGCAGGTCGATTTGGAATAGGTGCGCCAGGTATGAAGTCGATTTGATGTTCAATCCCACACAGAGGTGGCAATCCCTGCGGCAGCTCTTCTGGAAAGACATCGTTGAATTCCTGCAACAAACAATCAACTTCTACAGGGATATCTCGAGGGATATCTTCAGGGTTAGCACAAGTATCTTTACATACTAAAACTAGTACATCACCACTGTTATCTAACACTTGGCCTATTTCCCCTACTGTAGCGAAACAACTATTCTTAACTTCTTCCTGATTAGGCTTATCAGAGTTCGCCTTACTACCCATTACAAGTTCTTTCCCCTTCCCCTTATCCAGGCACTTTTCAGCTTCCCATTTGGCGATGGCGTCCTTCATGCGGATTGCTTCTGAATGCACTTCATTAGGTGGCATAGGGAGGAACGTGTGGATCTTGCCCGCCTAGCAGACCGAGTAAGTGTTAGCGACCCCATCATGCGTTGCCTTCAGGTCAAAGAGCCATGGTCGTCCGAGCAGAATGTGAGAAGCCTCCATTCGCAGAACATCACATAAAACAGTGGATTCGAACTTACCGATAGCATATGGTACGCTTACCTGCTTGGTGACTCTGTAGCCATCTGAGCTGTCGAGCCATTGGAGCCGATAAGGACGTGGATGATTGATTATAGGGAGCTTCAGTTTTTCGACCATATATTCGCTGGCCACATTTGTGCAACTCCCTCCATCAATGATCAGAACGCACAACTTTCCATTTACCTTAGTCCTGGTGTGGAAGATGTTTGTCCGTTGAGACGTATCATGGACAGCAGCTGTAGTCAAGGTGCGAGTAACTAAGTTCTGATTGGGATCTTCTTCTATGAACTCGAATTGCTCCACTGGTGCAGACGGAGTGCTGTCAGTTAACTCCTGCAAGGGGTCAACAGTTTGATCTTCTTCATCCTCTTCGGAAATGTACTCACCATCTTGCCCCAATAAGACCCTCCGGATGTTAGGGCAATCGCGCATGTAGTGGCCACGGCCTGAGCATTTGTGGCAAGTGACATTGCTGATGGATTGCCGAGGTGTTGATGGCGTTCTGGATTGGGATGAAGACGAGGTGGTGGCAGGGATTGTAGCCTTCCTTTCTGACGTGAATAGCTTCTTAGCTGGTGGAGAGTAAACCGGATTTTTTCTCCAAGCCGGTGGGGCGCTGGTAGGTGTCCAGGCGGGTGGAACTGTCTTCAGGTATTCCTCCATGACCCGAGCTTTGTGCAACATGTCCGTCAGAGTTGTAGCATTCTGAAGTTCAACCGCTAAAGCTATACCCCTGTTTAGGCCATTAAGAAAACGAGCCATTGAAGCAGCTTCGTCTTCCTGTACATTTGCCCTAATTTTGGCCATCTCTAACTTTCTATAATATGCGTCTACAGATAAAGAACCTTGTACAAGAGTGTGTAATTTCCTATACAATTCTCTAAAATAATAATCAGGAACAAAAGTTCTACGCATAGAAGTAGTCAAATCAAACCAAGTTAGAGGCGGAGCACGGGCCCGCATTGGACGCGTATTCCTTCGTTGGTCCATCTCTTGATTCCACCAGACCAGGGCATAGTCCGTGAAATGTACCACCGCAAGTGGGACCTTCTTGTGTTCTGGGATCGCATGAAGCTCAAAGATGCGCTCCATTTTCATCTCCCAGTCTAAGTAATCCTCCGGATTTGTACCGCCGGCGAAGGGTGGAACAGTCATTTTGCATTGACTGAGACCCTCGAAAGGCTTGGAAGCGGCATTGTTGTCAGGTACGGCCATATCATCCTCTGACTCTGTACGCCGTTGTTCTCGTTCGGTGCGTAATTCAGCGACCTCCTCCGTGAGAGTAGCAAATCGAGCAGAGAGTTGCGCTATTGCAGCCAGTATTTGCTCACTCCCCAAAGGGGCAGAAGCACCTCCTCCTGACATCGGTAATCAGCGAAAATCTGTCTGCTAAGAACAAGGAAAAATGAGTAGTAACCTTACCCCCTTGTCCCCCAAGTGTATCCCACCTAACAGCTACACACAAACCAGTGTTTCACTCTAGGGTGGCGCCCTTATAGTATGTTCACTCAAGCCTTTTTCCACTCTACCTCCCGGTATTGACAAATGTATAATGCAAACAGTAATTCACACACAGTAATGATACTTAAGGAAAGAGCACAAATTTTCGAAAAATAGATACTTGGTTCTATTTTGATGTTAAAAATCTTTTCGCAAACGATAGTTGGAATATAGTTCAGATAAGAGGTACACAACAAGGAAATTTCAGGGTGAAGCCCTCAAATTTCAGAAAAGATGGGTGTGCACGATGACAAAATCCAAACTATAATTCAAGAGTAAATGGTCAGGTCGCTTGAAAAGATATACTAGCAGTTGAAAGCAGGGCAATTCAAGAATTGAATAGAATCAAGAAAAATAAGCAGAGTTGAAACAACTTCAGGAAAGTCCTAAAACTACCCAAAGAAGAGATCACCCACCCAATAGGTAATCAAAGAAACCAATCCCAGTAAATTATTAATTCTTTCAATATGCAAACAGTCCAATTACGAATTTAAAACCCCCTAAGTGGCCGAAAAAATTTAGCAATATGCGATATTTAGAAACAAAAACCCTAGGGCCAGCAAAGTGCAATTTTGACTCACTAACTAATTCCCAGGGATAATCTCAGCAGCACAAGGACACAAAATTAAGAATTCACTATATTTTCAAGAATTCAAAACGAGGTATCCAAAACAAGTACATGCAAATCACAATACGCAGATAAGGTGAGGTGCTTAACATCAACCGCAAAATCTCACCAACTTTCACAAAATCAGCACAAGAGGGGTAGAAAAATAGTTGCAAGAACCCAGCAATTTAGACGCAAAAACAGCAACACTAAAGTGTCTCTCCAAACCCTAGTGTCGCAAGCAAGGCGACTAAAAATACAACCAAAAATCGAAACCCTAGTTTTAGCCAAAAACCCGAACCCTAAGTGGATTTCTAAAGTCCGAATTTCTTTGTGAGTTGATAACAAGGGATATGCGATTTTAATGTAAGAAAAACAGCCCCAAAACAGTACAAGCTTTTCGCAAAAAGAAGGTAATATGAAAACCCTAAGTTGCGTTTTTCAGTACTTTAAAATTTGGTTCAATTTTTCTAAGGAATTTTTGATTTTAAGATAGGGTAACCAGCACCAAAAACCGAAATTCAAAGCTTGAAAGAAAAAAAAATTTTCCCCAAGAAGATGCGTTCTAAATCCAAGAATTTCAAGACGAACAAGACTTAACAAGGAAAAGAAAACACCTGATAAAGATTCGGTCGGGTTACTTCGACCTTCTCCAGCCACGAAACCACTCCTAAGCTCTGATACCAATTGATGTGGACGGTTGTACACATGCGGATGAAAGTTGCCAAGGAAAGTCTGATTAAGTGGCGTAGCTTGTATGGGTCTTACTCTTTACCCGGAAACCATAAACAAGTAAATTAACCTAAGCTAATCTAACTTGCAATTATCGAACCAAGTAAAGAGAAGATTGAAACATGCGAATAATTACGTAGAGCAATTAACCTAATTAGCTAAGTTTCATGCAATATGTAAATCACAAGCATGCAAAATACATAAAGCAATAAAGGGAGAGTACTCAAAACTAATAGTTTTATGATCTGAATACTTGTATTAATTTATGGAATTCGGCTGCCTATTATAGGCTAAGGGACAGCCGAAAATTGTACCTAAAAGAAGTAGTAAAAGACTTAGAAATCAAGAGATTGATTTCCTTTACAATACCAAACCCTGAAAGAAGTGGGTAATGGTAAAAAAAGGAAAGGAAATTTTTGGTCACCTAATTCTTAGTGGTAGCCGAAATTACAATTTGAAAACAAGAAGGAAAAGAATAAAAATCCTACTCCAAAAAGGAGATCAAGAAGGAACCCTTTTTGGAAACTAATTAAACTAAGGGCAAAATAGGGAACATGCACAAACCCTTATTTTTCCCCAAACCCTAACCCTTAATTTCCAACCCTAATGGACTAGGCTTGGCCGTGTGGGCTTCTTTGTGGGCTGGCCGACTTTGTGGAATGGACTCCATGAGTTGGGTCTGCCCAATTGTTGATGTCGCATTATGGAATGATGTAGGGAGCTTCTGGAATCTTCTGGAACCTCCCGGAATCATTTCGGAATCAAGATTTTTCAAGATTTTCAAGATTCTTCAAGATTCTGCAAAATATGAAATTCAAGAATTTTAAGAAAAACCAAGAACTTCAAGAAATGTTTCTTTAAAGTCCAAGAACCTTCCGGCGTCTTCAAGAACTTCAAGAAACAGCCTTCTTCTTCATTGTGGATTGGGGAATTGCGCCTCTTCTTCAAGAATTGTAAGGAGAGTTGCAATTTGAACCTTTCCGTCTTTGTTCTCCAAGGCGTTGGCTTCTACGATCAATTGAGCGTCCTGTTGGCAGTGTCTCTTGAACCTTCTTTGCTCTGCTTCTGGTCATTGGCCCAATTATGTCTACAAGTGGATCCCTTTGATATGGACTTGGATCCTGAAGCATTGTTGGACCTCGGTGTAGAACCCGAACCTCCTCAGCTTCTCTGGACTCACTTGCTTGTGGACTTGTCTGTGGACTTGGGATGTCCTCATCAGCCATCCTCCTTGAATTAATTGGGCCTTGATTTAATTAAATTAAATGGGCTTAATGAAATTAATTCTTATTAACCCATTTAATTTAATTTTGGCAAGTTTGAGCTTAGATCTTCATTTGGCCCAATAGACTTGACTTTGATGTGGACTCTGGATTTTTGCATCATTCCCTCCCCCTTCGGAAGGATTCGTCCTGGAATCCGAATCTCGATTCCCAGGCACATCAACATCGTGGAACTGCAACCAACATTGCTATGCATCTTTGAAACACCAATCCATATTGTGGAAACCCTACAAAACAAACAGAACAGTATTGCTCGGAGGTATCCCGGCCAACAGATTACTGAGCAGAAAATCTGTAACCAAACTTTCAGCAAGTCGTACGAAGTATAAGAGCGTACTTCACACGCATATCAAACCTCCATTCACGTCCCCTGAATAAGCAATGAACTTGCTGTGGAACCTGGATGGTAAAAGGACCATGCCTTCCAGTGTGGGTTCGCACGACTTCCTTTAGTTGAGCGGGACTCTCCTGGAGTTCTAAGAACTTCTCCATTTTGACTCCCGAGACCAAAGTCCACATCAAATTTGGTTAACGTAACATTTTTGTAGAAGCAGATTGAAGTCTGATCCGTGGATGGCACCAAATTCAATTAGGATTTCACACGCTCAAAGAGTTCAAAATGATCAAGACTTTGATTGCTGATCCAATTCGATAAAGTTGGTTTCGCAGCGGCAAGTTGGTTAACGTAACATTTTTGTTTTTGTAAGAGATTTGATTGATTTCTACTTCTATAGTTTTGATTCATTTTAGTTCTTATCTCCAACTAAAACCTAGTTCATTTAGGTTTCAGTTTGTAAGGAATCAATCTCTTGATTGAATTCCAATTTTAATTGTTTTCTACTTCTTTTTGTACTGGAATTCGAACCTCCTATAACTATAAATAGGGGTTCAATTCTGCATTATTCAACAGTTGATTTAAGTTAAAGAAAGTATTAGTTTATACTCTTAAATCACTCTCCTTTATTGAGCTTTCGTAATTTGCATGTTTTGTGAATTGCCATAAGTTTAGAAACTATAGGCTATTAGGTAATTGCTCTGCCTAATTGCATGCTTTGTTTCGACTCTTTATATTCTTGATCTTGGTTCGATTTGCGTGTTAAAAATTAGGTTAGGTTAATTTTAGTAGACTGCCGAATCCGAGGTAGGGATTCTAGAGGTTAAGAGCTGCGTCTCGCAATTTCCAGACTTTCCTTGGCAAGTATTCCGCATCGAGTACCCCGTTCCACATCAATTGGATCAGGGGCTCACATCAATTGGTATCAGAGGCAAGGCTGGTTGCGTGACAAGAGGAGGCTGAAGTAACTTGGCCAAATCATCAGGTGTTTTGTAATCCTTGTTAGTCTTGATTTATTCTTGAAATTCTTGGAATTAGAACGCTCCTTGTTGGAAAATTAATTTTTTTCAAGTAATAATTTTGATTTTGACGGTACTATTTTAACAAATTTAAAATCGAAATTGATTCTAAGAAAAGGAAACGGAAGAAACGAAAAGAAAAGGAAAAAAATATATATATTTGGCCACGATTTTGGTTTTTTTTTTTTGGTGTCGGAAACGTGGGAGGTTAAATTCTAGAGCATTGGAATTGTTTTTTGAGTTGAATTGTGTATTTTCTAAATCTTGAATTCCTTGCTGTTCGAAATCCGTGTGAAGGTGATGTGGACGGTTGTACACATGCGGATAATGTTGCCAAGGACCTTGTGATTAAGTGACAAGCTCTTACAAACCTTTAACTTACGTTCAGAATTGATAAAACAAGGGATAAACTATCCTGACCAGTTTGTTTAAGAATTCAAACCAAGTGCAAGAAAAGAGGTGTGAAACATGCGAACAATTAGGTAGAGCAAGAACCTAAAAGGCTAAGTTTCATGCAATTATGTAAACTACAACATGCAATTACATAAAGCAAGAAAAGGAGGTATCTCAAAACTAAGTTTTTGATCTGAAATACACTGCCTTTTTATTGAAGAATTCGGTCCCTTTAAATAGAAGAAGGGATGGCCGAAAATCAGTAGAAAAGAAAAGGAAAAGAATTAGAATTGGAAATTAACCAAGAGGTTAATTCCTTGTACAATTACCAAACCCTGAAAGAAGTAGGAGAGTGGTAAGAAAAGGAAAGATAATTTCGGATTTACCTTATTGTTGTGGTAGCCGAAATTATAACTAAAAAAATAAGGAAAAGATAAAAATCCTACTTCCAAAAAGAATAAGGAAAACCCTTTTGGAAATTAACTAAAAGACTAAAAAGACTTAATTAAAATTCTGAAAACTAATTCCCTAAAACCGTGTGGGCTTTTTCCTTGATTGGCCGTGTGGCTTCTCTCCTTGGATTGGGCCGTGCGGCTTCATGCTTCAACTTGGGCTGGCCGAAAACTTGTGGGCTGGTCCATGAGTTTTTGGGTCGGCCCAATTTGTAGGGAACTTTATTAATTTGTTTCTTTTAAGTCCAAGAACCTTCCGGCATCTTTAAGACTTTCAAGAAATAGCCTTTTTCTTGATTAATGCTGGATGATTTGCGCCTCTCCTTCCAAGATAGTTAGAAGAGTTGCAAATCGTACATTTCCTCCATTTTGCTCCAAGGCGTGGGCTTCTACAATCAGCTGGGCATCTTGATGGCAAGCTTGAACAAGGTTGTTGAGAGCTTCTCGCACCTTCTTCACTCTGCTCCTGGTCATGGGCCCAGTGATGTCTACAAGTGGATCCCTCTGATATGGGCTTGGATCCTGAAGCATTGTTGGGCCTCGATGTAGAACTCGAACCTCCTCCTCAGCTTCTCCGAGATCACCTGTAGTTTGACTTGTTGCATGTTGTTGACTTTGGATGCCCTCATCAGAAGGTCTTGGAAACTTAGTTTTGTTTTTGGATAAGTCTGGGCATTAATTGGACAAATTGGAAGATAAAGGAACCAACACCTGCTTGCTTGAATTGGTAATTTACTTGATCAATTAATTATTTAAATTGACCTACTGGATTTACAATTGGCATGCATGAGTTGTAATTGGAGTTGTATCCTTTCACGCAAGTCTTCGGATGAGACGCGGAACGTTACCGATTTTGCGTTTTTTTTTGCGATTTTGAGATTGGATTAATTCATTACTGGTTTTTCCTGAAGGCGTGTACAAATTCGTATATGTCGGCAAGGAAACTTGATCAAGCAACTCCGTACAGCTGAATTTTGTGAGCTATCTGGCTTTGGAAATTTTTAGAATTTGTTTTCTTATTTTTGGAAACTAAAATTATAGTGGGAATTGGTTTCTTCATTACCTATTGGGAGGGTGATCACATCTTGGATAGTTTCCTAATTTGTTTCAAATCTGCTATATTATTCTTTGTTTCCATTCAATTCTAAATTTCTCTGCTAAATTGTTTGAACTTTTCTGTCTTTTCGTGCTACCTTGAACATATACTCTGAAATATAGCTTGAATTTTGTCATCGTTCGCATTACATTAATTTCTTGAACTTTGAGGGCTTATCCCCGAAAGTTCCTTTGTGTGCACATCTTATTCAAGTTATACTACAAAATTTCTTTTCGAAAGATTTTTACAAACAAAATAGAACCAAGTTCTGTTTTCAAAAATTTCTTTTGCTACATTCCTATATAGTTACGTGCTTGTGTGATTTACTTATTGCTTATTACCTTTGCTCAATATCTGAAATCACACTTATTGCTTATTACCTTTGCTCAATATCTGAGAACTTTGAGTAGTATACAGGATTGAGATAAAAGGCTGAGTGATACAGCATACAAGGGCCGCCAACCCTACGAGTGAAACACTGGTTTGTGTGTAGCTTGTTAGGAGGGCATTACTTGGGGGACAAGGGGGTAAGGTTACTCTACTCACTTTTACTTCTTCTTAGCAGGAAATTTTCTGTTACTTCAATAGTCACTATTGGAACCTCGACCTTGAGCAAATTGACCCCTAAAACGGAGATATGGTGCCATGGTTGAACATGATTCTTGTGGTGACTTACTAGGGTTCTATTCTACTGGAACCCTTGACCGACAATATAAGGATACTATAGTGTGCAAATTGACCCACCAAGGAGATTTTGTGCCATTGTTGGTTATTCTTACTTGGTCTCGGGAGTCAAAATGGAGAAGTCCTTAGAACTCCAGGAGAGTCCCGCTCAACTACCTGAAGGTCGTGCCCATTCAGACTTAGATTTGGATTCGAGGACGAATCCTTTCGAAGAGGGAGGGAATGATGCAAAAATCCAGAGTCAACATCAAAGTCAAGTCTATTGGGCCAAATGGAGATCCAAGCCCAAACTTGGATTGGCCAAACTAAAGTAAATGGGTTAAGGGGAAGTCATTTGATTAAACCCATTTAGTGTTAATCAAATCAAAGCCCAATGTTGAGGAGCCCACGCATGCAAGCAGCCCAATGTTGTGATCAAATGGATGGATGCATTAAGGAATCAAAATCAGCAAATACAATCTGATCACTAATCCAAGATGCAAGTTGACTTGTATAAGGTTTATTTGGTTTTTATCTTGTAGGATTTTAATCCCATTAGGTCATTGATCATATTACGAAATTCTATCACTTAAACAATCCTAGTTCGTTTAGGATTGGTTTTTGTAAGGGATCAATCTCTTGATTGAATTCCAATTTTAATAGTTTTCTACTTCTTTTGTACTGAAAATTCAAACCTCCTACAACTATAAATAGGGGTTCAATTCTCCATTATTCAACAGTTGATTTATGTTAAAGAAAGTATTAGTTTACACTCTTAAATCACTCTCCTTTATTGAGCTTTCTTAATTTGCATGTTTTGTGAATTGCCATAAGTTTAGAAACTATAGGCTATTAGGTAATTGCTCTGCCTAATTGCATGCTTTGTTTCAACTCTTTATATTCTTGATCTTGGTTCGATTTGCGTGTTTAAAATTAGCTTAGGTTAATTTTAGTAGACTGCCGAATCCGAGGTAGGGATTCTAGAGGTTAAGAGCTGCGTCTCGCAATTTCCAGACTTTCCTTGGCAAGTATTCCGCATTGAGTACCCCTTTCCACATCAATTGGATCAGGGGCTCACATCACTTCCAAAAGTAACTCAGAAATTTGACGTCGCGATCAGACACAATAGTGCGTGGAATACCATGAAGCCGAACTATCCCCTGAAATAACAAGTCCGCAACATGTTTGGCATCATCTGATTTCCTGCAAGGAATAAAGTGAGCCATCTTAGAAAAGCGATCGACTACGACAAATAAGGAGTCATTGCTCTTTGCGTCCTCGGAAGACCTAGAATAAAATCCATTGAAATGTCAGTCCAAGGTAAAGAAGGAATAGTAAAGGCGTGTAAAGTCCATGAGTCTTAGATGTAGATTTAGCTTTTAAACAATTAATGCAACGAGTGCAAACATGCTGTACATCTTTTCGCATATGAGGCCAATAAAAATGTTCCTGTAACACATCAAGTGTCTTATGTACACCAAAATGACCCATAAGTCCCCCATTGTGAGCTTCACGAACCAGTAATTCCCTAGTAGAACTACGAGGGATGCATAACCTATGTTCCCTAAACAAGAAACCATCCTGTCTATAGTACTTATGGAATGCACCAGATTCACATGCTTTATATAAAGTAGCAAATTCAATATCAGAAGCATACAAATCCTTTAGATATGCAAATCCTAGCAAAGAATGATCTAAAATAGCCAGAATTTCATACCTGCGAGATAGAGAGTCAGCAACCAAATTATCTTTCCCTTTCTTATATTTAATAACGTAAGGAAAAGTTTCAATAAAATTAACCCATTTAGCATGACGTCTATTTAACTTACTCTGTCCCTTTAAGTGTTTAAGGGACTCGTGATCACTGTGAACAACAAATTCCTTGGACATTAAATAATGTGACCAAGTCTCGAAAGCACGGACCACTGCATAGAGCTCCTTATCGTAAGTTGGATAATTTAAGGCAGCTCCCTTCAACTTCTCACTGAAATAGGCGATTGGCTTGCCTTCCTGCATTAAAACTGTGCCAATTCCTATACCTGATGCATCACACATTAGTTCAAAGACTTTATCAAAATCAAGTAATGCTAAAACAGGTGCATGAGTGAGATCATGCTTAAGAACCGTAAAGGCGTTTTCCTGAGCTTGCCCCCACACGAACGAAACATTCTTCTTGCACAAATCGTTCAGAGGTGCTGCTTTGGTGGAAAAGTCCTTCACAAACCGTCGGTAAAATCCAGCCAAACCGTGGAAAGACCTTACCTGTGCGGCCGAGGTTGGTGTAGGCCACTCCCTAATGGCTTTCACCTTGGCGTCGTCAACTTTGACACCAGCTTTAGAGACCACAAAACCAAGAAACACAACTTCCTCAACATAGAAAGTACATTTCTTCACATTGGCATACAATTTATTAGCACGTAATTCAATTAATACCAAGCGAATATGTTCTACATGCGATTTCATGTCTCTGGAATAGATCAAGATATCATCAAAATAAACCACAACAAATTTCCCTATGAACTTTCAAAGCACATGATTCATTAATCGCATAAAAGTACTAGGTGCATTTGTTAGGCTGAAGGGCATTACTAACCACTCGTACAAACCAAACTTTGTTTCAAAAGCAGTTTTCCATTCATCCCCCTCTCTCATGCGAATTTGATGATAGCCCTGTGTAAGATCTATTTTAGTGTAAATCGTTGAGCCATACAAGTCCTCTAACATGTCATAAAGCCTAGGAATAGGATACCTATACTTGATTGTTATCTTATTAACAGCTCTACAATCAACACACATTCTCCATGTACCATCTTTTTTAGGGACAAGAATTGCAGGTACAGCACAAGGACTAAGTGATTCCCGTACCTGACCGTTAGCCAAAAGCTTGTCGATTTGCTTCTGCAATTCCTTTGTTTCCTCTGGATTTGCTTTGTAGGCAGGTTGATTTGGAATAGATGCGCCAGGTATGAAGTCGATTTGATGTTCAATCCCACGCAGAGGCGGCAATCCCTGCGGCAGCTCTCCTGGAAAGACATCGTTGTATTCTTGCAATAAACAATCAACTTCTATAGGAATATCCCGAGGGATATCTTCAGGGTTAGCACAAGTATCTTTACATACTAAAACTAGTACACAACCTTTGTTACCTAACACCTGTTCTATTTCCCCTACTGTAGCGAAAAAGCTACTTCTAACTTCTTCCTGATTAGGCTTATCAGAGTTTGCCTTACTACCCATTACAAGTTCTTTCCCTTTCCCCCTATCTAGGCGCTTTCCAGCTTCCCATTTGGAGAGGGCGTCCTACATTTGGATTGCTTCTGAATGCACTTCATTAGGTGGCATAGGTAGGAACGTGTAGATCTTGCCCTCCTGGCAGACCGAGTAAGTGTTAGCGACCCCATCATGCGTTGCCTTTAAGTCGAAGAGCCATGGGCATCCGAGCAGAATGTGACAAGCCTCCATTGGGAGAACATCACATAAAACAGTGGATTCGAACTTCCCGATAGCATATGGTACGCTTACCTGCTTGGTGACTCTGTAGCCATCTGAGCTGTCGAGCCATTGGAGCCGATAAGGACGTGAATGATTGAGTATGGGGAGCTTCAGCTTTTCGACCATATATTCACTGGTCACATTTGTGCAACTCCCTCCATCAATGATCAGAACACACAACTTCCCATTGACCTTAGTCCTGGCTTGGAAGATGTTTGTCCGTTGAGACGTATCCTGGACAGCAGCTGTAGTCAAGGTGTGAGTAACCAAGTTCGGATTAGGATCTTCTTCGATGAACTCAAATTGCTCAACCGGTGCAGGCGTAGTGCTGTCAGTTAACTCCGACAAGGGGTTAACAGTTTGATCTTCTTCATCCTCTTCGGAAATGTACTCACCAATAGGTGCAGGCGTAGTGCTGTCAGTTAAGACCTTTCGGATGTTAGGACAATCGCGCATGTAGTGGCCACGGCCTGAGCATTTGTGACAAGTAACATTGCTAATGGATTGCCTAGGTGTCGATGGCGTTCTGGATTGGGATGAAGACGGGGTGGTGGCGGGGACTATAGCCTTCCGTTCTGACGTAAACGGCTTGTTAGCGGGTGGCGAGTAAACCGAATTCTTTCTCCAAGCCGGTGGGGTGCTAGTAGGAGTCCGGACGGGTGGAACTATCTTCAGGTATTCCTCCATGACCCGAGCTTTGTGCAACACGTCCGTCAAAGTTGTTGCATTCTGAAGTTCAATGGCTAAAGCTATACCCCTGTTTAGGCCATTAAGAACACTAAAGTGTCTCTCAAACCCTAGTGTCGCAAAGGAAAGGCGACTAAAAGATTCAACCAACAACCCGAAACCCTAGCTAAGCCAAAACCCAAACCCTAATTTATTTATAAAGTTCAGAATTGAATTTAGTTTTTCAGCAAGGAATTCCAGATTGTAATTTAAGAAAAACAGCCCCAAAACAGTACAAGCTTTTCGCAAAAAGAAGGCAATTTTAAAACCCTAAGTTGCGTTTTTCAGTACTTTAAAATTTGGTTCAATTTTTCTAGGGAATTTCGATTTTAAGATAGGGCAAAACAGTACCAAGAAACCGAAATTCAAAGCTTGAAAGAAAAAAAAATTTCCCCCAAGAAGATGTGTTCTAATTCCAAGAATTTCAAGACAAGCAAGACTAACAAGGATTAGAAAACACCTGATAACGATTTGGTTGGGTTACTTCAACCTCCTCCAGCCACGAAACCAGCCCAAGCTCTGATACCAATTGATGTGGACCAAGGTACACATGCGGATGAATTGCCACGGAAAGTCTGATTAAGTGGCGTAGCCCGTATAGACTCTTTACTTACCCTAAATCCAGATAATAAAAATAAACTAACCTAAGCTAATTTACTTAAAGAATTCGAACCAAGTAAGAAAAGAGTTGAAACATGCGATTTTAATTAGGTAGAGCAAATAACCTAATTAAGCTAAGTTTCATGCAATATATAAATTACAAGCATGCAAAATACATAAAGCAATAAAGGGAGAGTACTCAAACTAATAGTTTTAAGATCTGAATACTTGTTATATTATGGAGTGTTCGGCTGCCTATTTATAAGGCAAAGGACAGCTGAAATTCTACCCTAAAAGAAGTAGGAAAATAACTAGAATTGGAAACCAATCAAGAGATTGATTTCCTTTACAATACCAAAACCTGAAAGAAGTGGGTAATGGTCACCTTAATCTAATGGCAGCCGAAATTACAAATAAAAACAAGAAGGAAAAGGAATTGAAAATCCTACTCCAAAAAGGAGATCAAGAAGGGATCCTTTTTGGAAACTAATAAACTAAGGGCAAAATAGGGAACATGCACAAACCCTTATTTTCCCCCAAACCCTAAACCTTACTTTCGCAAACCCTAATGGACTAGGCCTTGCGTGTGGGCTTCTTGATGGGCTGGCCGACTTGATGATGTGGAATGGACTCCATGGATTGGGTCGGCCCAATTGTTGATGGTGCATGATGGAATGGTGTAGGGAGCTTCCGGATTCTTCTGGAACCTCCCGGAATCTTTTCAGAATCAAGATTTTTCAAGATTCTGCAAAATATGAAATTCAAGATTTTCAAGAAAATCAAGAACTTCAAGAAACGTCTCTTTAAAGTCCAAGAACCTTTCGGCGTCTTCAAGAACTTCAAGAAACAGCCTTCTCTTCATTGTGGAATGGGGAATTGCACCTCTTCTTCAACAATTGTAAGGAGAGTTGCAATTTGAACCTTTCCGGCTTTGTTCTCCAAGGCGTTGTGATGTGGACGGTTGTACACATGCGGATAATGTTGCCAAGGACCTTGTGATTAAGTGACAAGCTCGAATAAAATCCCTAACTCACGTTCGGATTTAAGAGAAAACAAAGGAAAGCTAACCTAGCTAACTTGTTTATAAATTCGAACCAAGTACAAGCAAGAGGGAAACATGCGAATAATTAGGTAGAGCAAGGACCTAATTAGCGAAGTTTCATGCAATTATGTAAATTACGACATGCAAAATACATAAAGCAATAAAAGGAGGGTACTCAAACACTAAGTTTTATGATATGAATACTCTAAAATATTGATGAATTCGGTGCCTATTTATAAGTGTAGAGGCAGCCGAAAAAGGTACAATCAAGTAGAAGAAGGAAAGAATTAGAATTGGAAATTAACCAAGAGGTTAATTTCTTTTACAATACCACCAAACGAAAGAAGTAGGAATGGTAAGAAAAGGAAAGCAATTTTCGGATTTACCCTTAACAAGTGGCAGCCGAAAATTGTAACTAAAAATAAAGAAAAGAATAAAAATCCTATTTCCAAAAAGAATAAGGGAACCCTTTTTGGAAATTAACTTAAAAGAATAAAACAACTTAATTAAGTAAAAGAAAAGAACCCTAATTAGGCAACTAGCCGTTGGACTTGCTTGCTAGCCTGGGCTTGCGCTTTGCTAGCCGTTGAGCTTGCTTGTGCGGCTTCCTCTTGCTTCCTTTGGGCTGGCCGAAACTTGTGGGCTGGTCCAGGAGTTTTGGGTCGGCCCAAATTGTAGGGAACTTTATTAATTTGTTTCTTTTAAGTCCAAGAACCTTCCGGCATCTTCAAG